>CABHPQ010135975.1:25786-36930 GCA_902168405.1 Peromyscus aztecus
TCTACACTCTTTCCCTACCCGACGCTCTCCCGATCTGCCGACAAGGTCGGATGGGCCACCTCGGCCGGGCTTGCGCTCCCCGCGGGCCTGCGCCGAGCCCGATAAATGGTATGCTATGACTAGAGGTATGATTACGTTATTATTATTAGTAATAATAAGAGTAAATGCTATTTAATTACGGGCGGCCGCATCCTGCTCCCGGCGCCGCCGCCCGGGCAGCTCGGTCCATGTGGCTCCGGAGCGCTTTACTTTCATTTCCAGCCCCCTCGGCCGGCCGCTCGCGGCAGCACCCGCTGGAGGAGGCTCCGTCTCCCCGCAGCTCTCCCTCCTCGGGTCCTAGAGAGCGCAGCTCCTCCTCGCCTCGTCGCGCCCGGGGTGGGCGGCGCGGGCTGCGCACCTGGGGGGGAAGGGGTGGGGAGTCGGGAAGCCCCCCTTCCCCGTGGACGGCTCATGCCTGGAATTCACCTTGATTTTCTTTTTAAAATGCCCTTCCTTTTCCGGGCTTTTCTTCTGACAGTTCTGCATTTCTGGGCGGATGCTGGACCAACCCAGAGCCTCTGTGTCCCACCACCCCCCCCCCAGTCCGAGGGCAAAGCCACACTCGGCTTTCCAGGTGCTTCTCCAAGCCCCCGGTGGTGGTGTGCCCTTTTCGTTGGTAAGGGCTCAGTCAGTCTCATTTGGCTGGGGTTTCGTGTATGAAAAGTTAAAGGGGGAAAAAAAAACAAGGACACTTGTTTAAGAAAGCAAGACTTAATTTTATTCAAGGAAGGGCCATCATGGTGGGTTTAGGGACCATTGTAGCGGGTGAATCCAACATGAACAACTAGGAATTCATAGGTAAGGAGCAAGGCAGGATCAGCAGACATAAATCTAAGAAGTTAGGCAAGATGTGGTTTTGGCTAGCCCCACCTAACAGGATTCTTTTTAAATATTTTTAAATTCAGGTTTTTTGTTTTTTTGATTTTGTATGTATGAGTGTTTGGGCTGCAGGTAGGTGTATGTACCATGCATGTCCCTGGTGACTGGCAGAGGCCAGAAGAGGGCGTTGGATCTCCTAAAACTGGAGCAGACAGCTGTGTGAGTGCTGGGAATCTAAGATGGGTCCTCCACAAGAGCAGCCAGTGCTCTTAACTGCTGAGCTGTCTCCTCTTAGAAACTGGTCAGGTACTGGAACGTCACCTTGAGGAATAGTAGAAGCTGAGGACCCTGAGAGATAGATATTCATGGTATTCAGAGATGAGAAGTATCTAGAAATCCCTATTCTAGTTTATCAGGATTCTTGCTAAAATTTAGACAGTTGGGCCAGACATGGTAGCACAGGCCTTTAATCCCAGCACTCAAAGAAGCAGAGGCAGGCCGGATCTCTGTGAGTTTGAGGCCAGCCTGGTCTTAGCAAGTTCCAAGGTAGTCAGTCAGGACTACATGGAGAGATGCTATCTCAAAAAATAATGATAATAGTTTTTTTAAATAAAATAAAAATTCAGACAATTAAGAGATAAATACAGAAGCCCAAAAGTCCAGGCCTCGTTGAAAAGTTCAGGGAAGCCTAAGTAGAATTCTATCATAGAAAGTCTCTGTATTGGGGATCTTTCTAGAAGGGACTTAAAGTTGCCAAGAGGACCGAGGTAAAGGAGAGTTTAACCAAACAGATCATGTGTAAGTATCCGTGGTCCTGCCTCAGAACTGGTAATAGGCTGGATTTGAGTCCAGATTTTTTTTCTTTTTCCAGAGCTGAGGACCGAACCTAGGGGCCTTGCACTTGCTAGGCAAGCGCTCTACCACTGAGCTAAATCCCCAACTCCAGATCTTTTGATTCCAGATCGTGTTTCTCCTGCACAGTGAGCACCTGGCCTGTTGATTCCTGAAGGACCCGCCCCCAGTAAGCAGCCACTCTCTTTCCTCCTCTTCATTTTCTGCTCTCGCAGGTGGATGTATATTTAATTTATTGCGGATCAGCCGCGAGCCTGGCAGACTTCATCTTTACGAACGTTATCTCTTCAACAAACACTTGCACCAGACATACCCTTGGGAGCTACGACTGTAACAGGGAGATGGATTTTAAACATTGAAATCGCTATGGCAGGTGCCCAAGACGGACAAGAATCTAGGGCTGTGTCTTCTTATTCAGTTCAGAAAAGAATCCGGGAACATGGGTCTTAGCACGCCCATCTCATAGATAGGTAACTGAAGCTCAGAGGTTAAGCTGTCTGAGGGGGCAGCTCTGACTCCAGACTTTGGGTGTCATGCGTGACCTCTGGTAGTTTCTAATAACTGTCTTTTTAGGGCAAGTTGGAAAGGGAACAAATACTCATATGCTTTCCTTTTTCTTTTCTTTTTGAGACAGGATTTCCTCTATGTAGCTCTGGCTGTCCTGGAACTTGCTCTATAGACCAGGCTGGCTTCCAACTCACAGAGATCAGCCAGTCTCTTTCTCCTGAGTGCTGGGATTAACCGTGTGCCACCATGCCCTGCCTGCTCCTGTGCTTTAAAAGATCTTCAGCTCTTCTCTGTGTGGCTGCCTTCTCCCTCCTCACTACCTTGAGATTAGCAAGCAAAAAAAAAAAAAACAGAACAGAACGAAAAAAAAAAAAAAAAAAAACAAAAAAAAAAAAAAACCCAGACTCTGGGATGAAGAGGAGGGGCAATCTCAGAAGCAAAGGCATAGTCCAGTGGCTCTCAGATGTCACTGATGTTTATGTGAAAACAAGCCCTGAGTCACTTGGGATAGACTGAAGATCATGGGCTCAAAGCAGTGACCATCTTGAGCCTGGCAACTTGAGTGTATGTGTGGGAGGTGGGGGATTCTGGGTAACGTGATGAGACTCACCTGGCTAACCTGCCATTTGTTGACTCTCTGACCTCAAGCAATCTTCCAGTATCAGTTACTTCATATCTAGAATCAATATTTAAAAAACGGAACCAGCTAGGCGGTGTGGCAGACACCTGTGATGGAGGCAGGAAGCAAGGGAATCAGGCATGTAAGACTGGCTTCAGCTAGCCCAAATCCTAGCCCACAATAAAGACTGAACAGTGTCGGCCCCCAAACCTCCTATGCAGTTTACACTGAAGGATCCCTGCCAGCTTACCACCTCAGGCACCATGGTTAATAGCGCTCTCATTTCAGGGATAAGGATACTGAAGCCAGTTGGATTACCACATCCTGCCTCAGATGAATTAGCTGGCAAGAGGCCTGAAGATTCTGCCATCCCAAGCTACTGGTGAAATACCAAATATCCTTCCAAGAGGAGTGTCTGTCAATTAAGGGAGATTTGGCTGGGTGCGAGCTTCTAAAGTTTTCAATAAAACATCAGTTTGGTTTTTTGTTTGTTTGTTTGTTTGTTTCAAGACAGGGTCTTTCTGTGTAGCTTTGGAGCCTGTCCTGGAACTCACTCTGTAGCCCAGGCTGACCTCAGACTCACAGACATCTGCCTGCCTCTGCCTCCCGAGTGCTGGGATTAAAGGCGTGTGCCACCACCGCCCGGCAAAACATCAGTTTGTTAAACTGGACGGCCAGATACACCCCTCCCCCAGAGGTGGGGTGCTTTGAAGAAGAGTGCCAAGAATCTCACACCAGTAGATTGTTTTCTGAGGAGTCCTGATGTTCAGCTGTGAGCCTGTATGTCCTCATGTCAAAGCCGAAGTAACATTAATAACCACTACGTATCTATCCTGAGCAAAGACATGCATATATATCGAGTCTCACCATTTTTCAGGCGAGGAATAGATACAAGAAGTTAATGCCCAGATCAAGGTCACACACATCTAAGGAAGAGGCAGGGGCATGATCCAGTTTCAGACTTGTTACCTATCCTATAAGCCATGACCACTGTACCATGATGGGGACATCTTAATTCTGGATCTGTCACTCATTACTCTCCAGGACTTGAGTGAGCCACTAGAGGTGGGAATCCAAGGCTCATGCTCTTGACCTTGAGGAACTGACAAGTATATCATTCATGTAGCTTTTCAGTGAGCACCTCTGTACCAGGCTTAGACCCTGTTATCTCCTCGGAGAGCCTGAGCACCTGGCAACCTTAGCTGAAGTTGTGTTCAGGGTTGTTTACTATTCAACAAGCATTCATTACCAGGTACCAGGACCCACAGCTCTAGCCCTGTCCCCGGTCGTAGCCCCCCCCACTAAAGATCTTAACTTGGTGACACTTAGGGAGGGATCAGGATCTGTTCACAAAGTTAGCCTTCAGTTCTTTCTTCCTCCTCTATAAATCGGGTGTGTGGTGGACTGAATGTGTCCATACATTGAAACCTCAATGTGATGGTAGTATGAGGTGAGACCTTTGGGCGATAACCAGGCCATGTGGGTGGAGTTCTCATGAACAGGATTAGACATAAGAAAAGACACCAGAGGAGATGGCAGGTGAGGGTGCCTCCGGGAGTGGTCATCTCTACGTTAGGAAAAGGATTGTCTGTACACCAAAAGCCTGACCCTGTGGCACCTGATCCTGGCCTTTCAACATTCCAGATCTGAATAAATGCTTTATGTCACTAAAGTCCTCCACCCGATGGTACTTGTTAATACAACCTATGGTACTTGTTAATACAACCTATGGTACTTGTTAATACAACCTACGGTACTTGTTAATACAACCTATGGTACTTGTTAATACAACCTACGGTACTTGTTAATACAACTTATGGTACTTGTTAATACAACCTATGGTACTTGTTAATACAACCTATGGTACTTGTTAATACAACCTATGGTACTTGTTAATACAACTTGAGTTAAGGGGGGGGTCATAAGATAATACATAGCCATGCATGGCTTAGCAATGGGGACGCATTTTGAGAAATCCATTGCTAGGTGATTTTTATCATTGTGCAAACATTATAGAGTGTACTTACACAAACCTAGACGACAGAGCCTACAGCATACAGAGACTACATGGTATATGCTGTCACGTATATTGTTCATTGTCACTGGAAACCTCATTATGGTGACTGTTCTTTTCCTATAGGGACTATGATGACTAATTTTTTGGTGGGGGGCAGGGTCACACTATATAATCTTGGCTAGTCTCAAACTCATAGAGACCTAAGTGCTGCAATTAAAGGCAATGACCCAGCTCGATGATTACTTTTATTATATATATATATGGATTAAAAAACAGAACAAAACAGAGCCTTATGCATGTGAGTCATACACTATCACTGAACTACACTCTCAGTCTCTGTGAAGGTGAATTTTATGTGTAACATGAACGGGCTGTAGAGTGCCCAGAGTTGACAAAAAAAAAAAAATAACGTCAACCATCATTCTGGGCATTTCCGTGAGCATGTTTTCTAGATGAGGTTAGCATTTCATTTGACAGCCTGAGGAAAGCAGATTGCCCAGTGTAAGGGAGAGGGACCAATCAGTGGGAGGTCTAAACAGTGCATCAAGGCCTCCTCTGTGTCTTCAAGCTGGGACGCTGGATTTTGTTTTCTGCCTTGGTCTCCAGGTAAAACATTACCTCTTCCCTGAGCCTACTCACTACACTGCCGTGATGTCATCAACTTCCTGGAGTCTCCAACTTGCTAAATGCAAATCTTAGGACTTGTCGCAGGGTTGGGTACAGAGCTTAATGTAGAGTATTTACAAGGTCCTGGACTTGATCCCCATCAGATCATCCAGGATATATGGGGATTGTCAGTCTCCATACTCATGCGAACCAATCCCTTACAAACAAATCTACCCATCCATCCATTCAATTAGTTCTGCTTCACTGGAGAACCCTTATGCAGGGCCACTGCAAGGATGGTAAAGCAGTATGTCTGTGTAATTGCTAATTTAAAAAAAAAAAAAATGGAACCAGGCATAGCGGTGCATGTCTGTAGCCCTAGTGCTCAGGAGGCAGAGGACCTGTGAGTTCCAGGTCAACCAGTCTCCATATTGAATTCCAGGCCAGCCAGAGTTAAATGTTGAGTGTGGTGGTTTGAATGAGATGTCCCTCACAGTCTCATTTGAATATTTGGTTTCCTATTGGTGGTGGGCTGTGCTATGTGGGCAGGTTTGGGAGGCGTGGCCTTGCTGAAGGAAGTATGTCACTGGGGGGAGGCTGGGAAAGTTTAAGGACTCCCCCCACTTCTAATTTACTCTCTGTCTTTCATGCTTGTGGTTCAAGATGTGAGCTGCCAGCAGTCAGTTCAGACCGCCATGCCCTTTGCTTTCTAATGGGCTTTCCTGCCATGACAGGCTGATATCCCTCTTGAACTGCAAGCATAATAAGCCCAAATAAAGGGTTTTTCTTTAAGTTTCCTTGGTCATGGTGATTTATCAGAACAACAGAAAAGCGGTTAGTACACAAGTTGATACTAGAAAGTCGGCTATTAGCTGGGCCATGGTGGTGCACACTGTTAATCCCAGCACTTGGGAGGCAGAGGCAGGTGGATCTCTGTGAGTTCAAGGCCACCCTGGTCTATAGAGCAAGATCCAGGACAGGCTCCAAAGCCACACAGAGAAACCCTGTCTTAAAGCAAACAAACAAAAAAGTCGGCTATTGTTTTAAAAAACCTGGTCATGCTGTTTCTTGGAGGAATATGGAAGACTGTGGAATTTGGGACTAGGAAAGTGGTTGAACACTGTAAGCAGAACTTAATGGGGTGCTGTAGTAGGGGCCTGAAAGACTAGTGCTGAGAGCAATGTGGACTGTGGAGGGCAGGCTCAGGAGATTTCAGAAGAGAAAAATACTACCCGCAGGGCTGGAGGCCATTCCTGTGATATTCTGGTTGCTTTTTGCCCTTGACCTAAGAATTTGCTTAAAAAATTTGCTTAGGACTCATTCTTTGGGCGGAGACAATTTCAAGACAACTTAATATTCAATCAGTAGCACGTTTGGTTTTGTTGAGACAGGGTCTCATTGTGTAGCTCCAGCTGGCCTGGAACTTGCTATGTAGTGGAGAGTGTTCTTAAACTCAAAGAGATCCTTCTGCCTCTGCCTCCAGGTCACCAGGATTAAAGGCAGGCATAAGCCACCATGCCTGGCGCATGGTTCTTATTGATGACTTGTTAGACAGGTCTACAATGAAAAAGAACAAGGGGGCTAGAGGGATGGCTCAGGGGTTAAGAACACTGGCTGTTCTTCCAGAGGTCCTGAGTTCAATTCCCAGCAACCACATGGTGGTTCACAGCCATCTCTAATGAGATCTGCTGCCCTCTTCTGGCATAAAGGCATACATGCAGACAGAACACTGTATATGTAATAAATAAATCATTTAAAAAAAAGTTAAAAAAAGAAAAAAAGGAGCGTCATAGCTGGTGATCAACATGGCCTGGATGCCCTCAGGGTAAGGCCTCCCTCCCTCTGCTAAGCTTCCAGTTTGTGAAAGGAAAAGACCTGGGGGGTGGGGGCGCTCTTCTAAAGCAACTGCAAACAAACGCTGCTGCTAACGTAGTTCAAGGGGAGGTCTATCCTAAACTGCCTGCCGACCTTGGCAGCCCACAGGGTGCTGGGTTTAGAGGCATGAAGGATGCAAGAGTGAAAGTGTAAATCTTCCTCTCTTCCTCTGTGGTTTCAAAGGGCCACTGAGGCCAGGCAGCATGTGACAGAGCAGTCTGTGCACGAAGGCCCTGAGAAGGCAGAAAGTCCTGAGAGGCCATTTGCTGCGGGATGATCCTGCCTCCTGCCGTACGCTCTGAACATGTATTACTCTCGTTGGTTAATAATAAAGTTGTTTGACCTATCGCAAGGCAGATAAATTTAGGCGGGGCAATCAAACTGAGGACTGGGATGAAGAAGGGTGGATTTGGGAGAGATTCCAGTGAGCAGCCCAAGAAGCAAGAGGCTAAAGGATCGGTAAAGCCACAGACCACATGACAATACACAGATTAATAGAAATGAGTTAATTTAAAAATAAGAGCTAGTTAATAATAAGCCTGAGCTATTGGCCAAGCATTTTGTAATTAATATAAGCTTTTTTTTGGTTTTGTTTTGTTTTGTTTTGTTTTTTCGAGACAGGGTTTCTCTGTGTAGCTCTGGATATCCTGGAACTTACTTTGTAGACCAGGCTGGCCTTGAACTCAGAGATCCACCTGCCTCTGTCTCCCAAATGCTGATGATTAAAGGCGTGTGTCACTTCCTGTCGAGACTATGGTGAAAGGCTTTGGGGGCTTTTGAAGTTGGACTAAATGCATTTTGCATTCTGAGATGGCCAGGAGACATGGGGGCAGGGGCTGGAAAGTGGTCTTTGAATGAGAAATGCCTCCATAGTCTTGGGTCCTCTACTGGTGGTGCTGTTTGGAGCGGTTTAAGAGATGTGGCTTTGAAGCATGACACTGTTCCAGCTTTGACCTGGAAGTATTACTCCCACTGAGGCTTCGGGAACTGTCATGCCTGGAAGACCAAGCCAAGAGAGGGACCCTGAAGACCTGAGATCCAGATGGGCCGACTCGCTTGGTTCCTGGACCCTGGACGCTGGATGTAGACTAGCAGAGTTCTCCAGAGAACACCGCCGGACTGTGCCACACCTTTCTCAGACCCTGTAGCCTAGCCCTTCACTTGTAAGTTACCCCACAAAATAAACCTCCCTTTTAACTACGTGGAGTGGCCTTAATATTTCAAGCAATATCTGGCGCTCACGTGAGGCAAATTCCAAAGGCCTGGGTGGCTCCCACCCTCAGCCTCCTCCGTGGCTGCTGTGGCACACTTTCCACACGTCCCTGTCTCTTCTTTCCTGTAAAATCTGCCCCCCTCCACACACTCCCGGGGACCAACTGTTTCTTCCCTTCCCCTGGCTGGCGGGCATCTGAACCCACCTGCAGAGTTCCGTGTAACCAGGGAGCACCTCCATGGTTCCATTTCCCAAAAAGGGAGCATACTAAGTCCGGTCTCCTCGGTTCCCCTGCAAGCTTAGCCCCCAGACCAGCGGAAAACTGCTGAGTGAGGCGTTCCCCCTCCTCCCTGAGTGCCCTAGCCCGAGGCTTCCACAGTTTCACCTGGTTAAAATAGACACTGCACTGTCCCTGGAGGCGGCACCCTGCAGAGGCACTGAGAGGGGCTTGGAGCAACCTGGAGCTCTCCACACCCTGAAGCTCCAGGGAGTCACACAAAAAACTGCCCACCACTGCCCCCTGCCTGTGCTCACTCGGCTCCTACCAGCGGCTGCCACCAGTCAAGGCCTTCAGCAGGACCGGCTTTGGAGCTATACCAGCGCCTCTTGCTGGCTGAAAAGCGCTACTACATCCCCAAAACCACTGAAAGGAAGGTAAGCTAGGCAAGCCAGCGTTTTATTTTATTTCAAATAAGAGTACTTGATAATTTTACACCTTGAAACTGACTAACAGATTTGAGTAATTCTTGTAATATGGCCGACAACATTACCTCACAAGAATTTAAAAACTTTTTTTGCATGTATGATGAATGACATTCTTCTGGAAATACACGACCTTCCTAAGGCGCATCTGGCCTGTACTATTTTTGGCATTTACCCTAATAATTCACACAGTGTTCAAATACTGGTTTAATAATAAGAACAAAGATGAGTCATTATTGGGACTGGTATAGGCTTTAAAAGATAGCAATGAAGGCTTACATAAAAAGATTCTTTCTCTGGAATCTGCTAACCAGGATTTACAAAACAGGCTTCTTAGTTTGGAATCTGCTAACTTAATACAAGAACTTCAGTCCATTAATAATAAATGTATAGCCAAAATTGATTTTATTGATAATAATATAAATATTTAATGGATAGAACAATAACTCTCCAGAGTGAAGTTGTAACTACTCAGACACTATATAAGAAAGATTATCATTAACTGATAAGATAAGGTCTATGGAATCATGTGTTTCAAAAGAACATAAAAAGTTCTATGATTCCGTGAGAAATCTGGAATCCCTTGCAAGAACGGAGGTTCACTCCCTAGAACAGACCCTAGGTATTGGTGAAATTATTAAGGCCACTCCACGTAGTTAAAAGGAAGATTTATTTAGTGGGTAACTTACAAATGAAGGGATAGGTAGGTCGCGGGGTCTGGGGAAGGTGTATCGCAGTCCAGCGGTGTTCTCTGGAGCTCTGCTTGGTCCACCTCCACCGTCTCAGGTCCAAGAACAGAGAGAATGTATGGGCTAGCTGGCCCACCCAGATCTTGGGTCTCCAGGCGCCTTCCTTAGCCACACCTTGTAGGCGTGACAGTTGCCAAAGTCTCAATGGGGGTTGGAACTTCCAGATCAAAGCTGGAATGGCTACCCACTACACCTAGGTGCTCATTTGCAAACCCTGAAAGAACCTCTCGGTAAACATGACAAGGGACCTAATAAGCAGAAGGACAAGACCATACAGGTTGTAACATCTCCAAATGGCTCTCATACAATGGCTTATCCTGTCATCATCCATGAGAGGCCAGCAGATGATACACACCCTGTGCCATATGTGACATATACATTACAACCAATTTCAACAACGGACTTTAACAATATAAAGGAAGCGATAGTTACGTATGGGATACACTCCACATACGTAAGACAGATGTTAAATGCGTGGTCTACCTCACATAAAATCATTCCAGATGACTGGCATCAGTTAATTTCAGCTGTTCTAAAATATAGCCAGCAGTTACTGTGGAAAAGCTGCTTGAGAGAAGAGGCAAGAAATTTAGAACAACAAGGTAAACTCAGAGGTTTTGAGATCTCCCAAGATCAAATACTTGGTGAGGGACATTTTGCTGACAGGAATGTACAAGCCACTTATGATGAGCAAACAATATCCCTATGCCGTACAGCAGCTCTAAAGGCTTGGAAAAGAATTCCAGAACCAAAGAAACCAACTGAGGTATACACAAAGATATTTCGGGGACCACATGAACCCTTCACTGATTTTTTTACAAAGGCTGAACACAGCTATAACAAAAGCTGTGTCAGATAAAGAATTAAGAAAAGTATTAACTGAGTCCTTGCGTTCAACAATGTTAATGCAGAATGCAGAAGAATACTTACACCATTAAAGATCAGATCAGCTCCTTTGGAAGAATGGATTCAGTATACTAATGGTGTTGAGTCTCTTAACTACAGTAATGAGGCTTGGATAGGAGAGACAAATCCCAGAGGTGAAAGAAGGCCCCGTGGTACCAAATGTTTTAAATGCGGTACACCATGTCATATAAGTAAAACTGTACATGGGGTGCTCCTAGAAGTAATACTCCTTCTAGAAAT
>CABHPQ010135976.1:0-16141 GCA_902168405.1 Peromyscus aztecus
CCATGTAGGCTCTGAAAACCAAATGTGAGTGTCAGGCTTGGTGGCAGTGCCTTTACCCACTGAGCCATCTCCCTGGGCCCTCACTTGTAAGCTCCCTGAAATTTGTGGTTTCTGGTTATTTGTGGAGTTGCGAAACCATGACTTGGTCCCTTTAGGTTTCTTTGGAAAACCCCATTCTGGTGGAGTTTCTTCTCTTTACTATGTAAAAGTTAGAAAGCTATTATAATCATAAACTATTAGGTCATTTCCTATTTTAAGAAACTGTCACTCCTCTTAGTAGATTTGAGGGTTCTTTTCAAACAATGAAGCTTTATTTCTGCATGTTAGATTAAATGCTTACTGAAAAATTTTTTCCACAAGGCTAGTTGACAAGTACAAATAGCTCAAAGTCTAATCTTGAATTCTTTCTTAACTAGTGTGTTATGCTCAGTGCTTGGTTATGTGAGATTGACACATCAGTGCAAAGTATGCGGGGGCAGGGGGTGCGTGCCTGTGTTCCATCAGTATGGACTCAAAGCTTGATTATTTTTATCACTACTGCTTCTTGAGTCCTCAAATATTTGAAGGACCTGTCCAGAGTCCAAATGCTGACAGTACTGTTTCCACATAGGATGTTCACCTTGCTTACAGCCTTCGATCCATTGACGGTGCTAGTGACATCGCAGACTCTTCCGAGGGGCATGGAATGACCCATCTGTTTGAATTGCTGTGGTTACAGGTTGGGTTGGGGAAAGTGCATCAGCCTTGAGGATCCTAGGTATAAGTCATGAAAAGTTCAAGCAAGTTATCAATTCTGAAATACAAATTTCAGACTTGGGAAATTATCTCCTGAGTTTAATAATGGTTTAAAACTTCCTCCTGCTTGGGGTAGAGTATTTAAGAGGAATTTCTCCATGATATCTATTGTACTGCACTTTTATCTCACTTTTATTTATTACACTTTTCTACCCTTTGATGCTAGGACTGAAATATGTAAGGCTGTTTTGTTTTCCTTCTTTCCCAGGTGGTCTTCGAGGAATAGCACGTGGTGGCCTGGCAGGACTGACCCTCACCAGTCTCTATGCACTGTATAACAACTGGGAGCACATGAAAGGTTCCCTGCTCCAACAGTCACTCTGAAGATTTTGCCACCTCTGGACTGGGGGACATTTCATAGTCAACCAGATTGATTACTAAGTCAGTCTGGAGTTGCTTTCTCACTTGTACCGACAATTACTTTGAACAATTGGAGACTCTGATTTGCTGTGACAAAGATCATGGATGGTTAGCCTGGACTGCACTGCTTGCTCTTAGTGAGTGGAAGCCAAACCCCTTGGTGGCTCACTGAGTATGTGTTTTCTTCTCCTTTGGAGATGATCTTGCACCTGTTTTCTCTCCTACCCCCAAACTGGAAAACCACTTACTCTCCAAATTCAGGCCAGACTTATTTTCAACACTTTTATCACCATGTTTATCATTTAAAAATCTAAAACTACTGTTGCCCTGTATTCCAAATAAAGGGTGAAAATAGAACCAAAGTCATAATCCCAGCATAAAAAATAGTATCTTCATTGAATAACATCTGGGTGGGGAGGGAGATGGCTTATCAGGTAAATCACTTGCTATGCAAGGGTGAAGACCTGAGTTTAGGTGCCCCAGCACCCAACATGCCCAACGGGTGTGGCAGCCCACCTACAATCCCTGTGCTCAGGAGGCAGAGACAGTCCTTGGAGCAAGCTGACTAGATTCAAATGAGAGACATAGCTTCTAGTATATAAGGTGACAAATACCTGAGACAGACACCATTGTCAACCTCTGGCAAGGGTACACACATGCACAGATAACTACCTAAGTATAAAGTGACAGCCCTTTTTCCTGCCTTTGTGTTTATGGTGCAGTGAAGGGCTACTGATAGCATAAACAGCTAAAGTAAGATTTTCCTACAACACGGCTGACATTAAACAACCTCAAGATATTTTAAGTTAATCATTATAGTAGTATGCTAGAACAGAACACTCTGTCCCAACAGTTGACCTTCATTCTGTATGGTAACTCTTGGGAGGTTTTTTGTTTTTTTTTTTTTTTTTTTTGCTTTTTTGAGACAGGGTTTCTCTGTGCTGTTTTGGTGCCTGTCCTGGATCTCACTCTGTAGACCAGGCTGGCCTCGAACTCACAGAGATCCGTCTGGCTCTGCCTCCTGAGTGCTGGGATTAAGGACACGTGCCACCACCACCTGGCCTCTTTGGGAATATTTTAAGGGCTGAAAGTTTTCTAAGAAGCCCGGGAAAACTAAAGGGAAAAAAATGATAACCACATAATTACACCACAGGGTACATAACATGATAAATACTAGGCAACTTCTGGCTATATGGTTGACAAAAATACACTAGGATCTTTTTTAATATATCTAGTAGAAGGGAATCATTACACTGTTGTGTGCATGTGTGTTTGTTTTTAAAGAAAAATATATGTGGAGTTTTTTAGGGAAAGGCTAAAAATAAGATGCATAAACTATACACTCACTGTATATATTATTTATTGCATCCTTAACCAAACATTAACATTTTGAGCTTTACAGACAACACAAACAACTGTGATGTGGCCATTATGCTTTTAATGGAGATATAAAACCAATGCAAAAGAATGTTTTACTTATCATTAGCATAGTGATTAACTTAAATTACATTTTAATAATGTAAAATACAGTGTGTTAGACCTCAAAAGAGAAACTACAAAGTTGCCTGCAACCTAAGATGTTGGGAAGGCTCCTTAAATTGTTTTTACCCACCAACTTTATAATACTCAGTGGCATCTGGGGGGACATAAGAAAATATGAGGCTCTTTTCAGCTGTTATTCAGAACTTCAGTAAAGCTGTATGATAATGTCACTATGGGACCATAAAATTTTCCCACAAGTTCTTCCAATAGCATAGGCAGTTCAGAGGCTTAATAGTTCAAAGCAGAGAAAGCTAAGTTATCTTGAAGAATTGTGAACAGAAATCCTGTTACTCTCCTACAGAGAAACTCTCTAAAATGTAGGCATAACTCAAGGATGTCAGTTCTATGAAGTTTCAATAAACACTCCAAGGCACAAGTGTTGGACACAGCCTGTTAATCAAGATGTCACTGCACCATACTTTTGGAGGTTCAGGATGCTGTGCTTGAAGTGACAGGACATTGACTTTATCCCTAGTTAAGAGCACCAGGTGTCAAGCTCAGCTTCCATTTACACAGGATGCACCAATAGATCCTTAGGGTGATGAGTGGTCAGGTACTACATCCCTAACACATCTTGCCTTTCTGTTTTTGATGGCCTGGGGCTCTTTAAAGACAAAGTTTGTAGGACTTCAGGGCTCTGACTGCCCTAAAAGTAGTCTTGAAGCAATAGAGTCCTTTTCAAAGAGCTCACTGATACTTAATTTCTTCCAAATGAAAAATGTTAGGAATGACATGTAGGCTAAATATCTGATGATTAATATCAAATTGCAATATAACTAAGACATTTAGTAGGGCAAAATATACTGTATTGGCAAGGTTAATTATTTGTGTGAAATATTCTATATATCAACTGAACAAAAAAATTTCAAACCACTAGAAGCCCATAGCAAGAGAAACAGCTAAAAGACAATCAAAAGTCAGGAAAGTTTACTGGATTTAGAACACACTAACACACTTGATATAGAAATATTTCACTTTTAAAACTAGTGTTTGCTGTGGAAGCTGCTAAAGGCCAATATACCAAGATGCTGTTTCTAGTATGGGAGTGAGTTAAGTTAGTGCTTCTGTAAGAAGGAACTGAATCACTTAGCATTCTTTCACACACTAGCTCATAATTTGATGATTTCTGTTTACTAGTTCAAAACTAAGCAGGAAAGGAATTAAGTTGACTAGTCAGGCCTGGAATAAACAATGGTTTGGCAAGTCACAGTCACTCAGCTCAAGGATGTGTGGTAATCTGCAGGAAAGCTGCTCAATTCTAGTAGTCCATTGCTTCACATCTGTAAAGAAAAAAAAAAACCAACAGGAATCTTAGTTCACTGCAGAGAGCAAAATTCTTTCCACTTTGAAATGGACTCAGGTCTTAAGAAACCACAATCCATGCGGGAATAAGAAAATTATAGGCAGTTAACAGACTGAAAAAGTCACTTAAAGCTCAAGTGTGTAACATTAATAGGTTTTTTTTTTTTTTTTTTTGGTTTTTCGAGACAGGGTTTCTCTGTGTAGCTTTGCGCCTTTCCTGGAACTCACTTGGTAGCCCAGGCTGGCCTTGAACTCACAGAGATCCGCCTGCCTCTGCCTCCCGAGTGCCCCCCCCTCTGTGTGTGTGTGTGTGTGTGTGTGTGTGTATGTATGTATGTGATGCACATGCGGGCTTGTGCTATGGTGTGGGTAAGAGAGTCAAAGGACAATTCTATGGAGTCAGTTCTAGCTTTACATAGGTTCCAGGGATTGAACTCAGGTTGTCAGGCACTTTTATTTTGCTAGCTTACAATACCTCAAATTTTCAAGGTACTTCTGTTCGTGTACAAATGAACAGGAATGTGGTTGGTGGGGTAAAGTGTAAGTTGGTAAGAAAGAGAAAACATTTTTGAGCAGCTATGATAACCGTGCTGGTGCAGGTACCCACCTGTAGAGGAGTTCTATACAGCCATTTGTCTTTATCAACTTTAAGTTGCATACAGGCAAAGAGATCACAAACTGCCGGGAGGCCGTAACAATCTGGGCGAAAGTTCCGTTCTTCTTGTAGGGGTGAATTAAGAAACACTTCCTGCAAGAAGATAAAAAAGATGACTACTGGGAGGCATGAGACTAAACTCCCAATCAAATGGTAAAGAACAATAAAGCACTGTCTTTTTCAAGAACAAAGGTAACAACTGTGGCTACAAAACAGGCTGGACTTTCTTCTTTACTGCAGCATGGAGGCTAAGGACCTGAGAAACTCACAAATACAGTGGATTATAAATCATCCACCCTGTTTAGACTTGGGAAAATTACTACCTTGGCCAAATTTAGCATGATAAGGCAGATTCAAATGAGGCAAGTTTTAATGTCCGCTCACCTGGGCCTTCTTTCGAAGTAGCCACTTATCTTCTCCAGAGGAGAACTGGCTGAGGTTTCCCACTTTCTTTCCTGGCAAGACCCAGTCAGCAGTATTAAAAGGACACCAGGAAGTGGCCATAGGGACTTTAAGCATTTCTTTGCCAGCTCTCTCCTCAGTACTAGGCACTTCCTTAGGGCCCCATCCTTTGCATGTGGGCCCAATAAGCCACTCTGATAGGGAACTGTTCCTTATGACTTGGAAGGAATCAGCAATTCTAGCAGGAGCCACTGCCTTGGGTGCCTTAGCTTGTTCTGTTAGCTCATTTCTGGAAGGACAGAGCCACAGATTCAGGGACTCTTTGTGTTTCTCAGGCTCAGATTTGGGTTCCACAGGCATTCCATTCTTATCCTTTCCTTCTTTCTTCAGAAGCCATTTATACATGGCTTCCTTCTCACAGTTGTTATCACACACACACTCTGCAAAGCTTGTGCAGGGCTCGTTGGCTTTGCATACTTCCTCTATTTTACATGGGTCCTGATGGTTCTGGACAAGCCAAGCCTCGGTGATTACACTGGGGACTGACAGTGGTTTTTTGGCCTCCAAGTGGTCATTCAGGCATTTCAGATTGCCCAGGTTCTCAATCTCCACACCTCTGGGCTGGTTACCCTGACAGTTGGTACAGGAGTCAGGCTTGACAATCCAATCATTCACATTGTAGGGCTCTGTGAACACTTGGAATAAGAGTTTAAACTTCTCACTGGTTTCACAGCTGCCATTCTCAGGCTTCTCCAGTTCACAAGGTTCTTGGGGAGTCACCAACCAATCAGACAGGTCCAGGTCATCTTGATCGAGGAGCTCTACATCTTCAACCTTTTCAACTTCAGTAGAGAAAGAGCTGGTGCTACCATGGCTGTTACACTTTGAGGAACTTGGTTTTCCAGGAATGTCTTGATGACTGTTGAGGAGCCAGTTTTCTAAGCCCTTTAGATTGCCCCAGGCATTGCTGAAGAAACTGCAGGCTCTGGCAGAAGTCTATACAAGAAGTAACCAAAATAAATGTTTAAGTTCCCAGAAAAAATACTAAAAAATACATTTATGTCTAACAAGCATAAAAACATTCAACTGCTTCAAAAGCAAAATTGACAGCCTGTGAAAAATCAAAGAGGCAAACTTTGGTGGTTGTGTTTGAATGAGAATGACCCCATAGGCTCATATATTTGAATGTTTGGTTTTCCAGGTAATGGGGTGTTTAGGAAGAAGTAGGAGGTGTGGGGTTGTTTGATGAGGTGAGGTGTATTCACTGGGTGTGGGTTTTAGGTTTCAAAAGCCCATGCCAGGCCCAGTGTCTGTCTGTCTCTGTCTGTCTGTCTCTCTACCTCCAACTTATAGATAAGATGTAAGCTCTCAGCTACTGCGCCAGCACTGTGCCTACCTGCCTGCCGCCATGCTCCTTCCATGATGGGTAATGGACTCACCCTCTGAAGTTGTAAGCCAAGCACTCAATTAAATGTTTTCTTTAAAAAGTTGCCTTTAGCCAGGCAGTGGTAGCGCACACATGCCTTTAATCCTAGCACTCGGGAGGCAGAGACAGGTGTCTCTGAGTTCGAGGCCAGCCTGGTCTACAAAGCAAGTTCTGGGACAGCCAGGACTACACACAGAGAAAACCCTGTCTTGAAAAACAACAACAACAAAGTTGCCTTGGACCTGGTGTCTCTTCACAGCATATGGAAAAAGTAACTAAGACTGGGGCAAATACTCTACTCATACAAATATCAACTATTAACTTCCTAGAAAGCCATATTGGCACAATGTAGCAAAAGTCAAAAGGGTACATAGGCAGAACAGTAACTTAGGAATCCAATTTATAGGAATTTACTCCTAAGGAACTAATTAGTTCCTAAAGTATAGGGGACAGAATCTTAAGTTCTAGCCAACTGATGAACTGTATGTGATCAAAAACATTATATATTTATCAAAACATAATTTACAGAATGATTTTTATTTATATGTATGTACAGGAAATGCTATAAACAAAAATGTCTTAATGTCAGGCTAGGGAGGTGGCTCAGTGGTTAAGAGCACTTGCTGCCCTTCCAGAGGACCCAGGTTCAATTCCCAACACCCACATGGCAGCTCATAGCTGTCTGTAATTCCAGTTCCAGGGCACCCAATACCCTCACCCAGACATACATGCAAAACACCAATGCACATAAAATAAAAATAAATTAATTTATAAAAATGTCTTAATGTCACTTCACTAGGATTATGGACATGTATTTTGAAAGATTTTTTTTCCTAAGCTTCCTACTTATAATGAAGTGATTTCACTTTTGTAATTAAAGATTAAAAACATGCCCTTCTACATAGACATAAACTACTGTTAACCCAATCTACCTCAGAAACAATAAAGGCAGCCACACACCTGACTATTCTCCAAGGTCTGTTTTGGGGTAAGCCAGTCCTGTGGGTTGGTACTGGGTACATAAGGAGCCTGATGACCAATGGCAGGTTTGCTTACAAGAAGCCATTCATTGAGAGAAACAGCTGTGCTGCTGGATGCTGACTTCTACAAGCCATAAAAAAAGAAAAGGAAAAACTGCTGTTTAACAAGGCAGTATCAAATGAAGGAGAAAATTTTCCAGAAACAGGAGACTCTAACATTGGGTTACTACTACTAACCATAAAGAAGTCATGCCTTCCCTGAACTTCAGTTTTTTGGGTTTTTTTTGTTTTTTTTTTTTTTTCTTATTGGGCTAGTGAGATGGATCAGTGTATAAGAGCACCTGCCACCAAGCATGACTGACCAAGTTTAATCCTCTGGAGCACATGGTCCTCTGACTCTCACACAGGCACCATGGCCAGTGCATCCTGCCCCATACATACACCATACACAAATATTTTTAAAATTTATTGTGTGTGAGAGGGCACCCATGCTATGGCATGTGTATGGAGGTCAAAGGACAACTTTGTAGAGTTGGGCCTCCCCTTCCAACTTTATGTAGGTTCTACAAATTGAACTCAGGTAAAATGCACGGTAAACCTTTATCCCCTAAGCTGTCGTCTTACCAGTCCCATTTTTCACAATTGTAAAACAAGATCAGGGACGGTGGTCACACCTACAATCTCAGCACTCTGGGAGGCCAAGGCAAGAGGGCTCCAAGTTAAAGCCAGCTTGGGCTACATAACTATTCTAAGTCAGACTATGCTGCAATATTTAAAGCCCGTCTCAAAAACAACACAGGCAATTGCTAGAGTTCTTCTAATTCAGATGTCTTCAATCTTTTATTTACTTATTTTACAAACACATCTGAATCAGACTCCCAAGGAAGAACCAATATCAGTAACAATGTTAATAATTTCCATTTAACTGATTATTTTTCTCATTAAATCTATAAAACAACTAAATTTCTATTTGACATTTGGTGCTTCAAATGAGGCAAGGAAGTGGATGCTTTTTACAAATAAATAGCAAATTAAAAAATAGTTATCAAGACACAAAAGAATTCATAAAGTAATGACTTAATTACCAAAAACAGAACTGCAGTTTACCTGCTCTGGCACCTGGATATAGCCTCTTTTCTCTAGGAAAGGCCCAATATTTGAGGAGCTAGCATGTGCCATCAGGTGCTCAGGAATTTGCTATCAAGAAGAAGAGAATCATGTTATTTATGCTTTTCTACCAAAAAAAAAAAAGTCATAATCCCTACATTTCAAAATCACTGAGCAAAGCATTTTATTTTCACTGTAAGTCCAATGAACAGTTTAAGCTATCTATGTCATAAGAAATCTTCCCTATACTTGGCAGTGGTATGATTTAAACAAGACCCAAATGATACTACACCATTCAAACCGTAACACTTATTTTTTAAATGTGTCAGAATATTTCTAAAGACAGAGGAAGAGCCCTAAGTATTCTCAGTGAATCAGTAACAATCCCCGAACTGCCAACCTATAGTTCTGACTTAATCAGTACATTTCTAAAGGTCACTGCCTCTAGCAAGCCACCATCCAGGAGGCTATCAACTTGACAAGTACCCTATGAAATAGCTGAAATTAACATTACTTACAATTGTCTTAAGGGATCCAAATGTGGTGATGGTCTGGCGCAAAGCAGATGTGTCTGCTTCAAAGAGTAGGACAGTCGAATCTTCAGGTTTAAGGGCCAAACTGCCCAGTCTATGAAAGTGATAAAATTCAGATATTTTCCAAGGAATACCAATATTAGCAAGTATAACATTAAATACAAAAAAAAGCAGGATGGTTTTATACAAGAATAGAAAGTCAAGTTAAATCCAACACATGCAATGGGTTACAAATCTGACTTGCTTTTTATGCCCATGAGAGTAGACCAAAGTCAAAACAAGTAAAAGGTTCTTTACCTCTCTAGGCACAGAGAGACTTGATTGGCGAGATCTTTGTTCTGGGTGTACTCCAGTTGATGAATAAGACAACTGAATTGGCCCATTAGCTAGAAGAAACATATTAAAAGTATCCAGATTAATAAATAACATTTTAGATTAAACTCCTGTCTTGACATATTAGTAATACATAGCAGATAAAACGTTCTCTGGAATCTAGAAAGCATACTCAACCAAGTGCAGCCATGTAGTCACCTTACCCAGTAAAGCTGCTGAGCCTGCTGCTGCAGTGTCTCCTCTTTAAGCTGGTAGATGAGATCTACCTGTTCATTGAGCCACACCTCACGACTCCGAAGGCACTCTAGATGGCGACTTATGCAACTGTGAATCTGAGCTTTTACCTAGGAAATGCATGGTAGCATAAACTAGTGTTATAAGCCAAGGAATGACAATTCCCATAAAATATTAATGCTCTTAAACTTTTCACCATATACTCAAAAATTTGCCTACAATTTCAGTAATCCCATGAAGTCCTATGAATCCTAGTTAAAGAATCCAATGCTAAACCTTGGATTTTTATATATACCTAACTTCTAAAATACCTTTACTCTTACCCCCTTAGAAGATCAGGCTTCGTTTTACATATCAGCAATCAAAAGAAAAAGATATGCCAGGGATACTAATCCCCCTCAGCTTTCCAGACAACACTAAGCTTTACATGCCTTTAATTCCAGCACTCAGGAGGCAGAGGCATGTGGATCTCAGTAAGTTCCAAGCCAGCCTGGTCTACAGAGCAAGTTCCAGTTCAGCCAAGGGTACACAGAGAAACCCTGTCTTGAACAAGCCCCTCCACCAAAAGACTCTCTGGCTGGTCTGTGTCCTTTTTCTCACCTACATGGAATAAGCAGTCCAATTATAGTAAGCCAGTTTAGTACAGGCATGGGCCATCTTATCAAAAGCAAAGAGACCATTAGGGTGGATAGTTTAGCTAAATTATAAACTAATGTTCCTAAGAGTGTATAAAATGGTTCACATTTTGTCTATATACAAACATTTTGAGGGAAAAATTCAAAATAGCTATAAATCATTCATGAGCATTCACATAAGTATATTGGTATATCATAAAAGTTCCCCTTTGGAAAAAGTTGTTTCTAAGTCATATACTACTTGAAGCACTGACCAGCAGAATGCTATTGGAACTAACAAATTTCATTCTGACTTGCATTTAAAGACTATACCACTTATATCATGCTACCAACAAGTTAAATTAAATGGAGACATAATGAAGTGCCATTTTTTATATATGAAAAAGGCACAGCTATGCCAGACATTGTAGCACACGCATTTAATCCCAGCACTCAAGAGGCAAGCAGTTCTCTGTGAGTTCCTGGCCACTCTGCTCTATACAGTGAGCTCCAGGACAGTCAAAGCTATGTAGAGACCCAGTCTCAAAAAAAAGCAGCTAGGCAGATTCCTGCTCACTCTCTTGTTACTCTGCATAACTGGGTACAAGAGCCACACAAAGGAGCAATCAAAACACACACTAAATGGCAAATCTCTAAGTAGATTCTCAGATTCTTCCAGCATCTGACTTATTTCCCTGTGGGACCAAAAGCTCCAACATGCCAGACAGAGCATTAATTAGGGTTAAGAACATGCAGGATATGGGATCAAACTTTCTGGATGGCATGGAGAAGTTAAGTGCTCTACCCAGCCTTGTGCTACAGCCAGAGAGACCAAGGAAGAGGAAAGCACACAGCACACCTCTCGTAAGTTATCTTTAATTTGCTGTTCAGCCCGGAGTACTCCACCAATAGCAAGCTCCAGCTCCCTCCGTGCATCACTGCACCTCAAAAGTGTTTCTCTATTACTGTAGCAGCCACTCTGTTCCAGGGAAGTATTCATTCTGCTCACTGTTCCTTTAAAAGAAAGAAAGAAATCCAAATAGCACCATAATTACAACCTGAAACCACCTTTTGATCATGGCTCAAATGGTTAGTCCAACCAGCTCTCATTACTAACACATTTGGTGATTTCCAAGATACATACTCAATACGTACATATTGCCTCCCTTCCCTACCTAACCTGTTTCTGCTAGAAAATTCTAGCATATGCCTTTAATCCCAACACTTGGGAGGCAGAGGCAGGTGGGTCTCTGTGAGTTTGAGGCCAGCCTGGTCTAGAGAGTTCAAGGACAGCCAGGGCTACAAAGAGAAACCCTGTCTCAAGAAAGGGGGAGGGGGAAGAAAAGAAAGAAAATTCTATGATTACTTTGGGGGACACTTTACATGTGAACATATATATTTGAGGAAATACACCAATACCAATGGTCCTGAATTAACAAGACACATGCTGGTGAAAGTGTTAAAAGAACATTAAACCACTTTTGGTATTAAGGGGTTGTAATCCCAGCACTGGGTTGGGGAGGGACTCATGACAAGCAGGGCTATACATAGCACTGGTTTTGAGACTCTGTCTCAATAGACAACAAAACAAAAACAAAACACCAATCATTAATAGGATTCTGGACTACAGATGTGGCTCAATGTAGAAATAACTCTCCTACCATGTGTGATTCCCTGGGTTTTATCCCTGCAACTGCAGATTTCCCCATCATGATCTTGACCCCCCTTGCTCATACAATCCCTCTTCCCTCTCTTCGACTGGACTAGAAGATAATTAAAAAAAAGAAAAGAAAAGAAAAGGAGCCCTTGTTGAGCTAATTGAGTTGGTACTCTACTGGGTATACAGAAATTTCAGTTTAGATGTTATATGGATGTATTTGTCACAAGGCTACTCTGTCCCATGACTATTAGGCTAAAATTATTTCTGAGTAACATGCTATGGAGACATTTAGAAAAGGGAAGGAGGACTCAAAACCATGGAGGGGAAAACAACAAAACTATCTCCAAACAGGAAGGCTGTTTGGCCTAGACAAGCAACTCTCTGGGAGGGCATGATTACTACTGGCCAATACTTGTAGAATCAGACTTCTTCAGAATAGCCCCAAGGAGGGGAATGGCTTCACAGATGCCCAAAAATCCTGAAGGCAATGACTCAAAGGGCCTGCTTTGGGCTCGGCAGCAACAGCCTGTCAGTGCAATCACAACGGCTGGCTGCCCGCCCGCAAAGGGACATTTTGGACTGGCCTTGACAGCACCCCCAAGACTAGGTTTCACATCAGGCTGAAAGCTGGTTAGGGCCAATAATGAGTTCCCACCCTCGGAAATAAACTGGGGGGCTGGAGAGATGGCTCCGCAGTTAAACGCACTGGCTGCTCTTCCAGAGGACTAGGGTTCAATTTCCAGCATCCACATGGTGGCTCACAACCATTTGTAACTACAGTCTCAGGGGTCCTCAGATACTTCCATGTAAGTGATACAGAGACATAAATGCAGACAAAACACCCATATGCATAAAATAATTTTTTAAAAAAGAAAGAAGAAATTTGTAAGAAGATGAAGCCCAGCAGGCTTTCTTACCCCACTTCAGCAAAGGACTCAGCTCGAGGAACTTCTGAGTTCCTCCTGAAAACTCAAAGTCCAGTAAATTTCCTAACTTCCCACTTGCTAATTCTGTTACCTCAGTCTGTTTACCCACATTGACCTACAGAAAGGGCTTCCTCAATGCATTTGTCAGAAGCCCCTGTGGAATTTTTTCTAACCCTGGAAACAGCAGCTGTATTAATTTGTGTTTCCATCTAATATTATAATCAGGCTTCAAGTGTATTGAGTACAGTCTGTAGGTTCTTTGAAAAACCCCACCCACACAATGTTGGAGTGCTGAGTGTCACCACATTACTGCATCTGTTAGCCATGCATGACCTATGTAGCTATTTTCCCAACAGTCTTCACCTATGCCGTATTTCTCGGGCCTCACTTGTGTGGAATGCTGCAATGCTTGGCACTAGGAAAATTTTAATTAAAATATAGCCTTGCAGTGTGAAAACCCCACAACTCTAGAACAAGGAGAAACACTCAAACACAACTAGAGCAGACTATACTACTTGATCCTTAACAGGAATCTTAAATCTAATCACAAGCATGTTCAACTGCCCAGGAGTGGACATAGACAAAACACACAGTGGCTCATGACTGAGATCTCAGCACTCAGGAGGCTAAGGCAAGACTGCACAGAGTTCAAGGCCAGTCTGGGTTACATAGTGAATTCCAAGACATCCTGGGCTACAATGTGAGACTGTCTCAACAATCAAAAAATCCCTGGTTGATTTTTTCTTGTCAGCAATGAAAAATTATAAAATTGATTTTTTTACCACACTTACCACAATTTTTGCATCTTAAGATGGGTACGGTCTTTCAAACACAGTCATCTTGTTAAAATTCACAATTCTATGATCTCAGTCTCCCAACACTTGGATTACAGGCATGTGCCACAGCTGCTGGCTGCCTACTCCTGGTTATAAGAATAAGGCCATTACAGCCATTACAGCTGGGCAGTGATACCACATGTCTTTAATCCCAGCACTTGGGAGGCAGAGGCAGGTGGATCTCTGTGAGTTCAAGGCCAGCCTGGGCTACAGAGTGAGTTCTAGGATAGTCAGGGCTACACAGAGAAACCCTGTCTTGAAAAACCAAAAAAAAAAAAAAAAAAAAAAAAAAAAAACAAGAAGAGAAAGAAAGGAAGAAGGCAGTACTGAAACTGACAACGGCTTTCCAGTGAGGAGGCCTTGACCGAGAACCCTCTAACCACTCAGAGCCGCCATTTTCACTTTTCAACATGGCATTCTAGTTAAGTGAAGACTGTGCTATACATGCAGACTTAGGTAGTTCTTGTTTAGTAGCTCCCCATTTAGTCTTTCAGTATACACAAAGCAAGATCTCAACAGTCTAAACCACACACACACACACACACACACACACACACACACACACACACACACACGAAGGTTATATATCAAGTTTACACATTTTAACTGTTTTCTCCTTATTTTTAACTTGGATGTGTATATAGTGTATTCATAGGTGCAGAGTGTGTGTGTGTGTGTGTTGTGTGCGTGTGTGTGTGTTGTGTGCGTGTGTGTGTTGTGTGTAGGCCATCTCCTCTACTTAACTGTTACCTAACTAAGTGGGCCAAACTGGCCCTAATCCCAAAATTCAACTTAAAATACTGAAAATGTCCTTTTAGCTTCACCTTAATAATACAAACTACTGCCCTAGCACTTTCAAACAAGAATTGGATTACATTAAATTTTTCCAGAGTTGTGTGTGTGTTTTGTTTTTGTTCTGTTTTAACTTCCTTGTTTCTAGGATCCCTGCACTAAGTTTTATAGTACTGGAAAAATGTGAAGGAAACACACCCAATCCTCAACCACCAGCATCCCACCCCCACAAAAAAAAAACAAGACCCTCAAGTTTGTGAGGGTGGTACTATCTATATGCAACACACATATCTAGTTATTAAGTCCAAATATCTTTGAACCAGTATTGAGCAACCAATCACAAACTAAAGATAACTTGATATCATATGCTTTGATCACAAGATTTCCAAAACGCTGTAATTCTCATGATGCACATTAACCACAAACTGAAAGATGGAAAGGTTTATTACTGTGGGCACTGCTCAGTGGTAGTGTTTAACATGCTTGAGGTCCTGAGTTCAGCTCTCAACACCAATAATACAGTTAAATAAAACCTTTGCTATTTTAGTACAGTACCCACATTTCATGAAGCCAAAGGCCTACATAGTATAAAGACATACACATACACACGTGTGTGTGTGTGTGTGTGTGTGTGTGTGTGTGTGTGTGTGTGTGTGTAGAACGAAGAGCCTGGTATCCTGTCTTTATTTTTATGTGTATGAGTGTTTTGTTTGCATAAAGTAAGCGCACTGCATGTATGCCTGATACCTTGGAGGCCAAAAGGCATCCGATCCCTGGAACTGGAGTTACACATGGTTGAGCCATGTAGGTGCTGGGAACCAACCCGGTCCTCTGCAAGCCAAGCAAGTGCTCTTATTCTTATATGTGGAACCATTTCTCCAGCCCCTAAATGACCCTTTAAAGGGTCACAGCACAGGGTGAGATCTGGATTCAGGGTTCTCAAGGTCTAGTCCTGTGTTAGCTCCTCTACCTTTAGACTATCACAACCCATGAATTATGTTTACCAAAATTAGAATTTAAAATGAATGTGTTTAAGGGTTTACTATTAATTTCCATAGACTCTCAATAAGTTTTATAGTCCTCAATAAAGTATAAGCAGTGTTTCAGAACCATCTGCCTTGGATGACAACTAAAAAATACATATAGCACTGTCATGACAGGCTCAGAATAATCAAAATCCTACCAAGTACCAGTGCCAGCAGAAAGGACTGAAGAAAAGAGCCTTCAGTTCCAGCATCTGTACGTAATCATAACTACTCCAGGCTTTGTTGACTGAATCAAGGTTTAAAATAGTTTATCTTTTTTTATTATACATGAGACTCACTAAGTAGACTAAGCCTGCCTTTGCTTCTAGAGAGCTGGGATTAAAGGCGGAGGCCACCATGCCTGGCTAGAATAGATTATCTCTTAACGCTACCCTCCAGTTCTCATTCAGTGTCAGCTTGCTCTCTGCCTCCAAGAAAGCCCTCCACTTTGAGTCGATAAGCCGAGAAGGTCCTAATGGACCCACAGTATGAAATACTGTTTACTGAGTTATCTCAGAAGAGAAAACTACATGAGGCTGTCTGTAAAATTTGCAGTGAAAAGCTATCAATTTGGAAACAGTTTAAGTGCTAGTTTGCAATTTTACCTTGAGCCATTTCT
>CABHPQ010135978.1:0-36411 GCA_902168405.1 Peromyscus aztecus
TCTGGAGCAGCAACGGCGCTATCATGAGGAGAAGGAACGGCTCATGGATGTCATGGCCAAAGAGATGCTCACTAAGAAGTCCACGGTGAGTGGGCCGTGGTCGGGGCCGCCTCAGGAGGAGGGCCTCGGTCCCGTGCCGAGTCCCTGAGCGCTTTCTTCGGCCTCAGACCCTCCCCGTGCCCCATCTTCGCCTTCCTCCTAGGCTGCCTCGGCGTTCTGGCCTCGGAAACATCCTCCGAGGGCCCAGCAGTCCCTCTGCTCTAGCCCCTGAAACCTAAACCGATAAGCTCGTCCTTCGGATGGCTTTCCAGCTCCAGAACTCAAACTAACAGCGTCTGTTTGCCCTTCTCCAGCTACGGGACCAGATCAATTCCGATCACCGCACTCGGGCCATGCAAGATGTGAGTGCCCCGCTGTCTTCTTCCCTTTAGCTCGGGCTGGGCGGGAAAAGTGCTGGCAGGGGAAGGTGCGGAGGCTCAGCGTAAGTTCTGCCCCGTGGGTAAGTCCTGAACCGTGTCGGGTTCTTAAGACATATGCCCTACCTCTGCCTCCAAGTGCTGGCATTAAATGTGTATGCCACCACTCCCCGCTCAGGCTGTCACTTAAAAGTAGAGGAATTTTCAAGACCTTCTATCTCCTGAGGTTTCCTTGGGCTTTGCCAAGAAAGCCTTTGTTGTTTCCTTAGCCCTGTTGTACAAATTGCTTCATTCTGATGGATTTGTGTTTGCCTTTCAGAGGTACATGGAGGTCAGTGGGAACCTGAGGGATTTATATGATGATAAAGATGGGTAAGTGACAGTCACATCCCCTTCCCCCGCAGTTACAGCTTCTGAGGAGCCATGGTGAGAGGATTGGCTTTGTGCTTTATCCTCTTTGGATTTGTCATTATTTTGCAGACTGCGAAAGGAGGAACTCAATGCTATTTCAGGACCCAATGAGTTTGCTGAATTCTATAATAGACTCAAGCAGATAAAGGAATTTCATCGGAAGCACCCAAATGAGGTATGGCCTCCCAAAGTATTTTCCCCAAACCTCTCCCAAAATAAGGAAAGATGCAAGGAAAATGGCGGTATGCTGTTCAGATGTCTCTCTAAAAAAGAACTTGCCACTTAACTGCAGTGAACCTAGTTAGCTGATATTCTTCCTGACATCTCTCAGCCAGTGGGGAACACAATGAAGGGATGAGAGCCTGCTTTTTTCTGCCCAGTGAGAGATGGGTAATTCCCCCCCGGAGCTGAGGACGGAACCCAGGGCCTTGCACTTGCTAGGCAGGCGCTCTACCACTAAGCTAAATCCCCAACCCCAGAGATGGGTAATTTTTGCTCCAGAGTTCTTTATTGGCTTGATCCAAATGTTGTCTGCGTTATAGTCTAGACTCTCCCTCCCTACCCAAACTTGTTTTCTCCTTCTTATCTTTCACAAAAATTTCTCCTATCCAATACATTGTGCTTTTAATTCTACCTTAAAATCTTCTACCAACACAATGGTACACTGCTCACTTCCAGAGTTAAGGAACACCTTCAGGATTCATGTCCAACTTCCTCATCAAATATCTTTCCTAGACTACCTCCTCCAATGTAGTCCTTCCTTAGGAGGCCATGTTTTGTGACCGTGAGTATCTCCCCAGCTATACTTAGCAAAGCAAGTTCAGAATAGTAGTAAGGTCCTCTGATCACTCAAGGGCAAATCAGGGATCAGAAATCTAGCTCTCTACATGCCTGAGACACTGACAGACCCGCCTGCCCGCACCTTCTTCCCTCAGATCTGTGTGCCAATGTCAGTGGAATTTGAGGAGCTCCTGAAGGCTCGAGAGAATCCAAGCGAAGAGGCACAAAGTAAGTATGGTTTAATGTTTCTTTCTGGGAAATAGGAAGCCATTCTGTGCTGTACAGATAGCTGGCTAGCTGGCTCAAGCTTCTGTTTGGTTTTGTGTTGTCTGTGTGGGTGTTGTGCCTGCATGATATTTATACCCCAGGAATATACCTGAGGGGCCGGGAGAGGAAGTTGGATCCGCTAGGACTGGAGGTACAGATGGTTTTGAGCCACAATGTGGGTCCTGGGAATCAAACTTGGGTCCTCTGCAGGAGCAGCCAGTGCTCTGAACTGCTGACCCATCTTTCTAGCCCCTGAAACCTGTCTCTTAAAACAAATAAAGACTGGTTGTGTTGGTGTATATGTTTAATTCGAGCTTTTAGAAGGTAGAGGCAGAGAGTTCTCTTGAGTTCAAGGCCAGACTGATCTACAAAGCAAGTTCCAGGCCAGTCAATACTCATGAGACCCCGTCTCAAACAAATAGTAAATAAATAAATAAAAGTATCATATGCTTCTTACCATTTAAATCAAAGAAGATAGAGATGAGTATCTTTGGGGTTTTTTGTTGTTATTTTTCTTTTTCTTTTTTTTTTTTAGCTTTCTTTTTTTTTTTTTTTAACCTTTGAGTCCTCTGTCTAGTCCTATCTATCTCCTTTTCTTTATTTGTTTGTTTTTTGAGACAGGGTTTCTCCTTGTAGTCCTGGCTGTCCTAGAACCCACTATAGATCAGACTGGCCTCTAACTCAAAGATTCTCCTGCCTCTGTCCTACCTAGTGCTGGGATTACAGGAGTGCCCACCATTGCCTGGCATTTTTGTTTGTTTGTCTGATTTTGTGTGTGTGTCTGTGTCTGTATCTGTGTCTGTGTCTGTTTGTTGTTGAGACAGGGTCTTTCTACATAGCGCTAGCTCTTTTGGAACTCACTGTGTAGACCAGGCTGGTCTTGCTCCCATGTCTAGCTGGCCTTGAACTCATGATCCACCTGCCATAGCCTTCTGAGTCCTAATTTTACAGGGTGATGTGGAGCTTAGATTTGTGCACAGAGATTGGCTCAGTTGGTAGAATATTGCTGAGAGTCCCTAAGAACCTGAGTTCAGTTCTGAGCTGTGTAAATCAGCATGGTGACACATGCCTGTAATCCTAGCACTTAGGTGGGCGAAGGCAGTCAGGAGTCTGAGGCCAGTTTAGGCTTATAAGAAACCCTATTTTTTGTTGTTGTTGTTTTTGTTTTTTGAGACAGGGTTTCCCTGTGTAGCTTTGTGCCTTTCCTGGATCTCACTCTGTAGCCCAGGCTGGCCTCGAACTCACAGAGATCCGCCTGCCTCTGCCTCCTGAGTGCTGGGATTAAAGGCGTGCGCCACCACTGCCCGGCGAAACCCTATTTTTAACCCCTGCTCCCAAGTACCTGAGAAGTTGGTAACTGGGTTTTCAGATTGGTTTCTGGGCTATATTGACATCCTCATGATCTTGCTGTCTAAGCTCAAAATGAAAGCCTAGAACTGTTCATTTGATGAGAGTAAGGAGGTTATTGGAGTGAAGGACTGACTCATGGAACTTCGAGCAGGTAGTGCATTTGAAAGAGCAAGTTCAGGGATGGAGAGATGGCTCAGAGGTTAAGAGCACTGGCTGCTCTTCCAAAGAACCCAGGTTCAACTCCCAGCAACTACATGGTGGCTCACAACCATCTATAATGAGATCCGGTGCCCTCTTTTGGCATGCAGGCATCTATGTAGGCAGAACACTGTATACATAATAAATGAATAAAATCTTTCTTTCTTTTTTGGTCTTTTGTCTTTTTTTTTTTTTTTTTCCAGAGCTGAGGACTGAACCCAGGGCCTTGTGCTTGCTAGGCAAGTGCTCTACCACTGAGCTAAATCCCCAACCCCAAATAAAATCTTTAAAAAAAAAAAAAAAAAAAGAGGGCTGGAGAGATGGCTCAGAGGTTAAGAGCACTGGCTGCTCTTCCAGAGGTCCTGAGTTCAATTCCCAGCCTCCGCATGGTGGCTCACAACCATCTATAATGAGATCTGGTGCCCCCTTCTGTCATCCAAACATATGCCCAGGCAGAAGACTGTATACACAATAAATTAAAAAAAAAAAAAAAATTAAAAAAAAGAGCAAGTTCAAGAAAGTGGTCTTATATCAGAATCATTGACATGTGTGATTTCTTCAGACTTGGTGGAGTTCACAGATGAAGAGGGATATGGTCGCTACCTTGATCTCCATGACTGCTACCTTAAGTACATTAACCTGAAGGCATCTGAGGTAAGGCCTGGAGAGAGGAGAAAGATTGTCATTCTAGGAATTAAGTCAAGAAGATATCTAGGTAAAGCACATACAGTGTCCCCCAAGTAACTTGTATTGATAATGAAATGACACATGCCTACAGTTACAACAAGCCCATTATTTTCTTTATTAGTAATTTTCATTATTTTAATTTATTCATGCATAGAAATACTGTTTGTTTGTTTGTTTGTTTTTGTTTTTATTTTCAAGACAGGGTTTCTCTGTGTAGTTTTGGTGCCTGTCCTGGATCTCACTCTGTAGACCAGACTGGCCTCGAACTCACAGAGATCTGCCTGGCTCTGCCTCCCAGGTGCTGGGATTAAAGGCATGCACCACCGCTGCCCAGCTTAGGAATACTTTTGTAAAAATGAAACTATCTGAGAGAGGGAATGTAGTCTTGGGTGTTCTCTATTGCTCGCCACACTTTTTGTTTTGTTTTTTCCAGACAGAGTTTCTTAGTGTAGCCCTGGCTGTCCTGGAACTCACTCTGTAGACCAGGCTGGCCTTGAACTCAGAGATCCACCTGCCTCTGCCTCCCAAGTGATACTACCGTGCCCAGCAAGTTTTTAAACCCATAAATACTTCGAATGCTCTTGTGTTAGGTGCACAGTATGAGGCATGTGAGAGATACAACACTATCTCTGTCAGGAAAGGACTACTAGTTCATGTCTTTTGGTGAGGCAAGTGTTTATTTGTTGTTTGTTCAGTGATGAGGCTTAAATTGGCAATTTCAAAAAGATCACAAGGAAGTTTAATAGTAGGTTCGTAGGTGGGGCATGGTGGTATCCCTTTAACTCCAGCACTCAGGACCTGTCAGAGGCAGAAGGATCTCTGTGAGACCTTGTCTTTATGGGGAAATGTCTCCAAGTTGAGCCACTAACCTGTAGGCTCTGCAAGCAGGTGCCTTGTTCTCTTCTGCACCTCCATGTTTGGTTCAAAGATCTTTAGTAAGTGGTGGCATGAATTAACACAGGACGCCTTTCAGGACCTTAGTTTAGAATGGCAAAATGTTTAGACAGGAGCCTGGCCCACCCTAAATATCCACCATGTGTGTTGTTTGGATTTGTGTTTGTTAACTTGATCTTGTAGAGTTAGTTTCATGTCTAGCAATCTTATACTCATTTCATTGGAATCAACAGTCTTAGGGATTGAGAGACAGGAAAGAAAACACTAAGCAAAGCCTTGATACTTGGTTAGAGAACACTCAATTTGACGTTTTAAAAACAAAAATTATTTAGTGTGTATGCACATGTGTACAGTGGTCTTCAAGTATGGAGGTCACAGGATAACTTGAGGGAGTTAGTTCTCTGCTTCCATTGTGGGTCCCTGAAGTAGAACTCAGGTCTTTACACTTGGAACAGGCACCTTTCTCCACTGAGCCATCTTTCCAGCCCTTGACCTTACTTTCTGAAGATTAACTGATTTGTCATCCTGACCTGTCATTTCTTTTCTGTTTTTAGAAGCTGGATTATATCACATACCTGTCCATCTTTGACCAGTTATTTGACATTCCTAAAGAAAGAAAGAACGCAGAGTATAAGAGGTAGGCATTCACAGTTGCCAGGCCTTTTCTGGAATTTGGTAGAATTTCATGGGAAGGTTTTAGGTCAAAGTTCTGGCTTTTGTTGCCTGAATGCTATACATGAATGACTTCTTGGTTTATTGGAAGATACCAACTGTTAGGTTTTAAAATATTTGTGATGCTGACATAATGTTGTGTACCATTAATTCTAGCACTCCAGGAGGCAGAGGCAGGTGGATCACTGTGAATTTGAGGTCAGCCTGGTCTACATAGTGAGTTCTAAGCCAACCAGGGATGCATAGTGAGACCCTGTCTCAAGAAATAAAATAAAAATGTGTGATATTCTGATTGTAGACAAAGGTATCTATCTTTTTTTTTTTTTTTTTTTTTTTGGTTTTTCGAGACAGGGTTTCTCTGTGTGTAGCTTTGCGCCTTTCCTGGTGCTCACATGGTAGCCCAGGCTGGCCTCGAACTCACAGAGATCCGCCTGCCTCTGCCTCCCAAGTGCTGGGATTAAAGGCATGCGCCACCACCGCCCGGCAAAGGTATCTATCTTAGTTAGGGTTTCCATTGCTGTGAAGAAACACCATGACCACGGTATCTCTTTTTTTTTTTTTTTCCGAGACAGGGTTTCTCTGTAGCTTTGGAGTCTGTCCTGGACTAGCTCTGTAGACCAGGCTAGCCTCGAACTCACAGAGATCCGCCTGACTCTGCCTCCCAAGTGCTGGGATTAAAGGCGTGCGCCACCACTGCCTGGACCATGGTAACTCTTAGAAAGGAAAACATTTAATTGGGTGGCCTACAGTTCAGAGGTTCAGTGCATTGTCATCATGGTAGGACATAGTGGTGTTTAGTCAGACATAGTGCTGGAAAAACAGCTGACAGTCCTCCATATTGATCCAGAGGCAACAAGAAGTGAACTGAAACACTGGGTGTGGCTTGAGCATACATGAGACTTTAAAGACCACCTCTACAGTGACACAGTTCTTCCACATCTACTCCAACAAAGCCACATCTACTAATTGTGCTACTCCCTGTGAGCTTATGGAAGCCAATTGCATTCAAACCGCCACAGTATCTATGGGAACATCTGTGGTCTCATCCATACCTTCCTTAATTTTGTGTAATATAGAAAGAAGTCTGTTTGGGGACCTCTGAGGTTTTTGGAATTTAATGGGGAAAGTTTCCAGGACTGGCTATGTGCTTAGATCTGGTATTAAATGGAAAGTAATATTAATTAATCACATTTCTCCTTAGTTGTTCCCAAGCTTGCTATTTGTAATATTCTGTTTATCTGACTTTTATCTGTGAGTTAATTAAGATTTAGTATTTGATATCATATCTTGAGGATAAAAGGAGGTAGGAAAGGTCATGATATGAAAAAAAAATTAAGCTCATTTAAAAAAATTTTTTTTAAAAAAGTGAGCTGGGAATCTATGGCTGATATGTAAAGTTGAATTATGTTATAAAATAAAATAAATTCAAAAAAAAAAGTGAGCTGGATGGTAGTGGCACATGCCTTTAATCCCAGCACTTAGGAGGCAGAGGTAGGCAGATCTCTGAGTTCTAGGCCAGCCTGGTTGAGTTCCAGGAAAGCCAGGGCTACACAGAGAAAGCCTGTCTTGACAAACCAAGAAAAAGAAAAAAATGACATATAGTTTGCAGGGCATAGCAGTATGTCACAGATAGAAGCTGTGATTGCTTTCTCTGTTGCATGTTCTGCAGATACCTGGAAATGCTGCTGGAGTACCTCCAGGATTACACAGATAGAGTGAAGCCCCTTCAAGATCAGAATGAGCTCTTTGGGAAGATTCAGACTGACTTTGAGAAGAAGTGGGATAATGGTACCTTTCCTGGATGGCCGGTGAGCTTCATTGGGGTTCATGCCAGGGAAAGGAACTTAGGTAGTGAGTCTTTTTCTGTCCTGCAAGCAAGCTCCCAAATAATGACACAGAGACTTATTAATTATGAAAACTCGGCCTATAGCTTAGGCTTGTTCCTAACTAGACTTATAACTTAAACTAACCCTTTTATATTAATCTATGTTCTAGCATGTGGTGTGACCTCTCTCCCATTTTGCACGTCCTGTTTCCTCTCCATGTCTTATGCATACCTACATTCCTCTTCATCTTCCTTTCTCTTCCCAGAAATCTCTCACCTATACCTCCTGCATAGCTATTGGTCATTCAGCTTTTTTATTATACCAATCACAGTAATATACCTTCACACAGTGTACGAATATCCCACAACATTTCCCCCTTTTTGTCTAAATAAAAAGAAAAGTTTTATCTCTAACATAAAACTATATACTGTAAGAACAATTACATTCACAATGTTTAGTCCATATGTATTTGGCAAATTTGGAGAAAGTACTGTATTATCTACCCTGTCTATTTATACCTAAACCATTTTCTTTCATAACTTGTATTACGATCCTAAAAATATCTTTTTAGACCTAAAAACATGTTAGATAAGCAACTTAGGCTTTTATGTTCCTTAACCTTATATGTAAGTATTTTTTTCTGAATTTGTTAACAAGAAAAACTGTATACTATCTAATCTTCAAATCCCATCAGAGACCCAAGAAGGATATAATATTACCTGAGTATACAGGAAATAGTTGTTGGTTTTTTTTTTAGTTTGAAAGAAGATTTAATTATCTGCCTTTTGTCCTATCATTTCTTTATCTCCCATTTTTCTTTTCAGAATGAGATCTCTGAATCTAATTACCTTTGTTCAACTTTTTTCCTGATCATTACCAATAACAACTTGTAACCAACCCCCCAAACGATGACAAACATCCATTATACATTGAATGACTAAAAACCATCCATTCCACATCTTGGGAATGTGTGTGTCATGTTCTCTGGACGTGCTTTCTGTTGTCTGGGAGCAATAGCATCTTTAAGGGCTCATGAGAAAATTGGGATAATGGTCAAGTCCTGGGAGAGATAGCTGTATTCTTTGTTTAGCCTCTGTTGATGGGAAAGAGTAGAGCTTATCTGAAGTCTTAGCTGGATAGTCTGTGAAGCTGGACATCTCAGCAACTTTGAAGTTGTTCTGGATTTAGAATTTTGAAGAAACGGCAACAGAGGCATTTTGAGAGGCTGGATCACCTGGGCTACTTGTCTTCATTACTTTTTGGCTCTTTTTTTCTTTCTGAAAACACAAAATCTTAAAGATAACATATATATCTGTATTAACATAAATATGAAATGTGGAGTGTGCACAAGTCAGTTAAAGATGATTTCTTGTTTTATGTTTGAGCAGGTAAAAGGCATCTGTCAATTTTATAAGTTTGTTTGGACTATATAACCAAACCTCTATCCATGCCTTATTAAAGGATGGAATGTAATAATAAATCATAAGGATTCTGTAGCCAACAAGATTTATCATGTCTCATCCAGTCTCTGAGCTGTTCCCATATTAGAGGAATCAGCATATACATCACGTGTCCTGTAGTAATTTTTGGTTTCTTTTTTCATGTCTATAGTCAAGATTTTCAGGAGATCTCCCCCAATCAAATCTGATCTTTATTAATTTTGAAGAGAACCATAACTTTTTGTGTTCTGTGGAAACAAAGGCATAACCTTTTCCCAACAGAATATATTTTTTTTTAACTTCCATTCTAAAGTTTAGACATTCTTAAAATACATAGGTTGGTTTAATTTAGCAGTTTTCATAATCCATTGTCTCTCAACAGCTGTTGTTTTTCTTGTATATTAGCATTTGAAAAATTCAGAGTCAACAAAACACCATACAGGATCCAGACTCCTTGTGTATTTTCCATCTTTACGTGGCTTATTCTTTTTATATTACTTTATTCTTTCTTTAAAGATTTTACTTTATTATTTTTAAACTTTTTTTGTTTTGTTTTTTCTTTCTTTTTTTTTTTTTTTTTTTTTGTTTGTTTTTTTGAGACAGGGTTTCTCTGTGTAGCTTTGGTGCCTGTCCTGGATCTCATTCTGTAGACTGGCCTTGAACTCACAGAGATCCACCTGGTGCTACCTCCCAGAGTGCTGGGATTAAAGGTGTGTGCCACCACTGCCCGGCTTAAACTGTTTTATTTTTTTTTTTTTAAATGACTGTCTGTACTTTTCTTTCTTTGGTGTCTAAGCACATTTTTAAACATACTGTACCTTTTTAGAGGTTTATTTGTGTGTGGACCTGGCTACTAAGCGCCTGCAGTGTTCTTTTACCACGTGGGACAAATTTTAAACTGCCGTGTCAGCCACCTTGCAGCTCAGTGCATGGTGCTGGCAGCTGACTCCAGCCCGCAGGCAGCAGCTTGGTAGCTGAGCCTCTGTGTGCTGAGCATTGACCCACCTGAGAGACTCCAGGACTAGAAAGCCAAGTCTGGCTTTTTGTCCAGAACTTTTCTTAGCTTTCTCAGGCCCTATGTTTGGATATTCTAGCCCTACATTGGGCGTCATATGAAGCATGTCCTTTTCTCTCCTGCCAGCCAGCTCCCAAATAATGACACAGAGAATTCTTAATTATCAAAGCTCGGCCTATAGCTTAGGCTTGTTCCTAACTAGCTCTTATAACTCAAATTAACCCATTTATATTAATCTACATTCTATCATGTGCATTACCTCTCCCATCTTATACCTCCTGTTTCCTCTTCATATCTCCTGCACACCTAGATTCTTCCTCCCTTTCCTTTCTCTCCCTGGAAATCCCACCTATACCTCCTGCCTAGCTATTGGTCGTTAACTTTTAATTACACCAATCACAGCAACACACCCTCACACAGTGTACAATATTCCACAACAACTTACTATTTCAGTCTTGAGTCCCTGCTTCAGGACATTGGATGCCAGTCTCTCAGGATCAGCTCTACCCTGAGACAAGACTTTCTTTGTACACTTTGAACAAGATTTATCAGGACCATTGTCTGGGCCCAGGGTTTTTTGTTTGATATTTGTTTATTTGTTTTTTTTTTCCCCCCAAAACAGGGATTCCCTTTGTAGCTTTGGAACCTGTCCTGGAACTCGCTTTTTAAGTTAGGCTGGCCACAAACTCACAGAGATCTGCCTGGTTCTGTCTCCCCAGTGCTGGGATTAAAGGCATGGCTCACCAGCTTGAGCCCAGGATTTTTTTTTAAAAATAATTTATTTAAATTTATTTTATGTGCCTTGATGTAAAGGTATCAGATCCCCTGAACTGTAATTACAGACAGTTGTGAGCTGCCATGTGGGTTCTGGGAATTGAACCCAAATCCTCTGAAGGAATAGCCAATGCTCTTAACTGCTGAGCTATCTCTCCAGCCCTGAGCCCAGGATTTTTTTTTTTGGTTTTTCGAGACAGGGTTTCTCTGTGTAGCTTTGCGCCTTTCCTGGAGCTCACTTGGTAGCCCAGGCTGGCCTCGAACTCACAGAGATCCCCCTGGCTCTGCCTCCCGAGTGCTAGGATTAAAGGCATGCGCCACCAACGCCCGGCGAGCCCTGGATTTTTAACAACCATATTGGACTGCTCTGTCGCTCCTGCTGACCAAAATCTGATCAATTTGTATGATTAGAATTTATATATATATTTTTTTACTTCTATTGATAAACTTGAACTTTCGGGAAGAAAAGTAGCCATTTGATTTTTTTGCTTCATTTCTGTATGAATTGACCATTATTTGTAAATGTGATTAAAGAAAGGGGCCAGCCAGTCCTGGGAATTTAGACGGCTTCGTTACTTCGTTCATCTTATTAACCTGGATGTTAAACTTCCTGTTCCTCCAGAAAGAGACAAGCAGTGCCCTGACCCATGCTGGAGCCCATCTTGACCTCTCTGCATTCTCCTCCTGGGAGGTATGTTTCAGGACAGTTGACAGTACTGGCCTTGCCTGGCCATCTTTTTGTTGTTGATAAGTTTATTGTGTAGGAGTAGTTATGTGTACCACACATGTGCAACAGCAGGCATGTGGAGATGATAAGTGGTAGGAGTTGGTTCTCTCCTTCCACTATGATTCCTGGGGCTCAAGCTCAGATTGTCACTTGACAGCAAGCATTCTTTTCCTGTTGAGCCGTCTCACCAGCCCTGGCCATCCTTTGGAGGAACCACTTGCTCGCCTCTGTTCAATGTCTTAGACTTGCAATAATACCATTTCCTGAGGACAGGCATGTGCAGTGAAAGGAAAGACCAGAAGGAAGAAACCTTTTAACTTCTCAAAAAACTAAATTTCAGAGAAGTGTGATATGATGATGCTACAGTATTTTGAGAGTTAGAGGGTTGCTGAAGCAGGAGAATTGCTGTGAGTATGAAGCTAGCTTTAGATAAGACCCTATCTCAAAACACAAAGGCAGTAATTCTAAAACATAACAGGGAGCTGGAGACAGCTCAGTTGGGGGAGTATGCAGTCAGCATGTGTGAGGTCCTGAGTTCAGTTCCCATCTCTGCAAAAATACTGGTAGGGACGATGCTACCATAGAGAGCTAGGGAATGCTGCCCTCCCAGTGTGGCTGTGTCTAGACATGGCAGTAGGTGGTCTATAGAGATCGAAAGCTAGGTTGACTGTAGAATGTAGTCTTGCCAGGGGAAAAAACTAATCATGCTATTTTGTACCTGATTTATCTTTTGTAGGAGTTAGCATCCCTGGGTCTGGACAGGTTGAAATCTGCACTGTTAGCTTTAGGCCTGAAATGTGGCGGGTAAGAACCTGGTTTTTCTATCCAACTTCCTAGTTATTGTGTTTACTGTGTGGCTCCGATTTTGTTGTTTTCTGTTGCTCCACACTGCAAAAATCATCTTGTGCATCACACTTTTAATCTCAGCACTCAGGAGGCAGAGGCAGGCAGGCTCTCAGTCTCACACCAGCCTGCTGTGCATAAGTTCACCCTAAAATCCAATGTACCTCCTGCCTCCTTAGGACCCTAGAAGAGCGAGCTCAGAGGCTATTCAGCACCAAAGGAAAGTCCCTGGAGTCACTTGACACCTCTCTGTTTGCCAAAAATCCCAAATCAAAGGGTACAAAAAGGTGAGTAGCTGGGGCGCACCTCTGTTCTGATTCAACTCTTTCCCATAGAGGCAGCTTCCTATCTTTCCTTTTGCTTTGCTCTTTCCCTTTAGGACAGGGTCTCCTGTAACTCAGGTTGGCTGCAAACTTGCTAAGTTTCTGGGTATGACCTTAAACTGTGTCCTTGGCCTTGATTTTGATTTTTCAAGACAGGGTTTCTCTGTGTAGCTCTGGCTGTCCTGAAACTCGTTTTGTAGACCAGACTGGCCTTGAACTCAGAGAGATCCGCCTGCTTCTGCCTCCCAGTCGCTGCTATTAAAAGCATGCGCCACCATGGCCTAGCTTCTACTTTACCTTTGCTAAAGACAATTGGCCATATACCTACACAGGGTATTGGTTTTGTTTTTTGGTTTTGTTTTTTTTTTTTTTAGTTTGGGTATTTTGGGGCTATTTGAAGGTTTTTGTCTTGTTTTGTGTTAATTTTTTTTTTTTCCTCTAATTTGTCATAAGCCTGAAAAGTAGTTGTTACTCTGATTTTTTTCGGGGACTTGGGAAAGTTGCAAAATGTGCCCTTTCTTGCAGTTGCTAAGCAGCAGAGTTAGGACTTTGTGTCATGCACTTGCTTGCAGGGCTTCCTGTCGACTGTGTTCCATTGTTAGTTACAGTGGTCTGGCTTGAAATGGTCTTACCGCTTTATAGGCATGGTCAAGAGGAAACTCCCAGATTGTAAGCACTAACCTCCGGACTTAAAGCAGAGAGGTTGTTCTGCATGGTGTTGCTCATGCGCCTGAGAGATTCTCATGCATCACAGAGTCAGTGTTCCTGGCAGAAGTAAACCTTTAGGGGCAAAAGAACCCTTAACTGATGTAGCTTGTTTCTTTTTCTCAGAGACACTGAGAGGAACAAAGATATTGCTTTCCTGGAAGCTCAGATCTATGAATATGTGGAGATTCTTGGGGTGAGTAACATAGTCTTCTGAGAGCTGTGGTACTGCTCAGTGTGGGAATTAGATAGGAAGGACTTTTTTTTTTTTCCCAAGTTCAAATAAGGAGGGGGCTGGGCAGTAAATTCATCTCAAAATGTGGTTCTCTTGAAGTCCCTGGCCCTTCAGTAGGTTCCTGTTCTGTTGTTAGGTGATATTCCCAAGGCTGCCCAATTCCCACAAGGCCAAACATAGGCAACAGACCCCCCTTTCAGCTGGATCAAGAATAATGCAGCTTTTTGCTGAGGTTCAGCATAGACCAGGGTGTGACCCAAGAAGCAGGCACTCGAAAGGCAAGACAAAGGCAACTCACAGCAGCCCTTCAGGTGTGATTTATTGTGATGCAGCATTTTGCCAGTGTTGAGATTGTGAGGCCTAGCAAGGCTAGAGGAGAGCTAGTACCAAGATAGCTATGATCATTCTCCTCGCATAGTCTCTCAAGGAGTGCTAAGGGTGGGTAGGAGGTGGAAAAGGTGTGACTCGCCCAAGATAACTTGTTTCCATATCTGCCTTTTGCCATGGATATGATTCTGCTTTATTTTTAGCCTCCACCCACACAGCTGGGGAAGTAGTCCCCCATTGCTTCTCTAATGAGTGATTCTCTTGAAAGACTAGGGAGACACTAGATATCAGAGACAGTGAACACGAGCTGTTTTAATGTGGGTATCAACATGGGTGGCCAGTCCTCTGAAGCTGGCTGAGAAGCCCTTTCCTCCATGCCCTTGGCGTGATCTGTGCCTGCTGCTTTCTCCCTTTTCTGGACAACCAGGACATGGCCCCTCTCTTGACTTCTAACCAATTCTGCGCTGGGGGCTCCTGAAGTTGCTCTCACTCTGGGTCATAGGATGTTTGTCATCACTTTGCCATTTATTTATGGCTGTTGTTTTTTAAGCATGATACTGAGTTTCTTCATATGAAATGAGTATGTTATGGTCCTTAAATAACTCACATTGTGGTCAAGAGAAACGAGTAACTGCATGGAAACAGAACCAAAGAGGGAAACTCATTGTGAGTGGAAAGTGGCCATCTTGGGCAGGGTGGTCACCACAGTAGAAAGACTGGCTCGGGAACTTTTCACCAGCAGTGCTGAGACCTGTGACGGTCTGCAGCCTCTGATGAGGATCAAGGCATGTACATTAAAACCTTGGACTTTCCCTTTAGGACCAGGTATGACCTGCGAGCATGGTTCTGAGGCAAAGGCAAGACAAAAGTCTCCCCTTTTGTCTATTAACTTTTAAAACTTACTCTGTGTGTGCGTGCGTGCGTGCGTGCGTGCGTATGTGTGTGTGTGTGCAGTCTCATATGCGGAGGTTACAAACAAGTACTTCAGGCTCCAGGCTAGTATGCCCGGTCTCCACCTCCCGAGGTGCTGTAGAGTGCTGAGATTGCAGATGTGGCTTTTTACATGGGTTCTGAGACTTGAACTCAGGTCATCAGGCTGCCCGGCAAGTACTTTTTGTTTTGTTTTGTTTGTTTGTTTGTTTGTTTTCGAGACAGGGTTTCTCTGTGTAGTTTTGGTGCCTGTCCTGGATCTTGCTCTGTAGACCAGGCTGGCCTCAAACTCACAGAGATTCACCTGGCTCTGCCTCCTGAGTGCTAGGATTAAAGGCATGTGCCACAACCACCTGGCTTGGCAAGTACTTTTGGTTTTTCGAGACAGGGTTTCTCTGTGTAGCTTTGCGCCTTTCCTGGAGCTCACTTTGTGGCCCAGGCTGGCCTTGAACTCACAGAGATCCGCCTGGCTCTGCCTCCCGAGTGCTGGGATTAAAGGCGTGCGCCACCACGCCCGGCATCGGCAAGTACTTTTTAACTAGCTGAGCCATCTTGCCAGCCCTGCTTATCCTTATTCTACAACCAAAACCTTACCCTTGGCAGTAAGGCATCAGTAGAGTTAGAGGAAATGTCCCTTTGTGTCCTGCACTAATTTCCTCTGACTTTGCTCTTTCTTTATCCCACCTTAGGAACAGCGACAGCTCACTCATGAGAATGTGCAACGCAAGCAAGCCAGGACAGGAGAAGAGCGAGAGGAGGAGGAGGAAGAGCAGATCAGCGAGAGCGAAAGTGAAGACGAAGAAAACGAGATCATTTACAACCCCAAAAACCTGCCTCTGGGCTGGGACGGCAAAGTAAGCCTCCAGGGACCCCCCCCCTCCCACTGTGGAAGCACACAAGAGCTTAGTGATCTCATGCTGTCTAATGCTTGGTGTCTTTTAGCCCATCCCATACTGGCTGTATAAGCTCCATGGCCTGAACATCAACTACAACTGTGAGATTTGTGGAAACTACACCTACCGAGGGCCAAAGGCCTTCCAGCGGCACTTCGCTGTAAGACGTTCAGAGCTTTTCTCTTGGGAACTGAGTAGAAACAACCCTTTAGAGAAGAGGATGGTAGCAACCTGTGGGGGCTTCTAGTGTCCAGAGCCGAACGGAATCAGAGAGGCCCATGCTTGTGGCTGTGGGCCATCCCAGCCCTGAAACCTGGGCCCGTCCCTCGAGTCATGCTACCACTCTGCTGTGGAGCTTCGTTTTGGCTTTCTTTCCCATGCTCATTCTTGTACTTTTCTCGTGCTTTCTGTAGCATCTTGGACCATCTCTGACTTCTTGGTCTTCTCTACATTGCTATTAAAGGGGGCTGGGCAGGTTGTTGTTGTGTTTTTGATTTTAAATGGGCCTTTGCCTCTTTGCAGAAAAAAATAAATAAATTGCGGCCCTGATATTTGACACAGATTGTGTCTGACTGCTACCTCATTGAGTGGGCTCACCCTTGTCGCATCTGTCCTCCGTTTCTGGAGGACATTTTACACAGTGGAAAAGACTTACACTCCACAAACATGGTGAATTACATGAACTCTCCTTTCAGACATGTTACTAGCTGCTCCTGGGGCTTTTCCTCTGTGCCCCTGATGGGCTGTGATTTTTTCCTAGTACCACCTCAGATGATTGGGGTTGGTGTCCAGGATAAAGCCTATGGTGGCTTTCTGCCTAAGACTAAAGTTGTGATTTCATCATCTTCTGTCTGCTCAGCAGTTTGGTCCTGAACCTCCAGAGACACCAGCCTGTCCTCAGGCCCTGCAGGTGGGAGGGTTGCTGGGTTGTGCCAGCTTCTCCATTGCACAGAGTGCTGAGTCTGGGTTGTACTTTCCTGACAGCACAGACTCTAGATTCTGAGGTCTGGAAACCTGAGACAGTGCAGCCCTGATGCCGTTGTCAGCCTGTGTCAGTCACAGGCAGCTGTGTGTGTAGACGCACCTCGGAAGGAGTGCTGCCTTCTGCTGGGTAGGGTCTGTGGTAGAAGAAGTCAGCGCTGTCCCAGCTGTCCCTGCTTCATGTTGTCTCTTTGCTTCTCTTCCAGGAATGGCGTCATGCTCATGGCATGAGGTGTTTGGGCATCCCAAACACTGCCCACTTTGCAAATGTGACACAGATTGAAGATGCTGTCTCCTGTGAGTAAGCTTGCTGACTGTTCCCTAGCCAGACCAAGTGGCCCCTCCTACAGCTGTCCCAATACCCTGCTGTCTCCAGGCCCAAGGGCAGAGGTTGTGGCTGTAGAAAGCTAAGGCACACATATAATTACTGCGTTTTTTTAGGGGAGTGAGCTGCTCGGCAGTACTGATTATATCTCCCTTGAAATGAATCCTATGCTGAGGTTAGAACAGGGCTTTCAGCCTGAGTCTGTGAACTTTCCTTTGTGAAGATCTGAGTGTAGGTTATATGTTTACGATTCTGAGTTGTTTTCAATGTGTTAGGAACCACTGATCCAGAAGAAGAAAACAGAAATGGCTTGGTAAGCTTACTTCTGAGGCAGGTACAGATAACAACGCAGCAGCAAAGCACTTATTGGAGGAAAAGCCAGCGGAATATGTGTCGGGTGCCTCACCTTGCCTGGCGGTCTCTGCTGCTAAGACCTTACTGGCAGAGTCCTTTGCTTTCTCATTCATCTCTTCTCTGCTGTGTTTCACTTCATGCTAGCTAGACAGTTGGGGTTTTTTTATTGTTTTGTTGGGTTGGGTTGGGTTTGGTTTGGTAGACAGGGTATCACCATGTAGCCCTGGCTGTCTTGGAACTCATTCTGTAGATCAGACTGGCCTCAAACTCAGACATCTGCCTGCCTCTGCCTCCTGAGTGCTGTGAGTAATGATGTGTTACCACACCCAGCTTCAGGAGTTTATATATGTGTGCATATGGGTACATGGATGTATATGAAGGCTATAGGTTCTTTGATAACTCTCTACCTTATTTTCATTATTATTATTTTAAATTTAAAAAAATGTGGTGTGTTTATGTGCTTGTGCTTGCTTATGTGACTTTTTGTGCACTGTGTATGTGCAGGATCCAATGGAGCAGAAGGGGGTATCAGATCCCCTGGAACTGGAGTTACAGACAGTGTGAACTGACATGTGGGTGCTGGGAATTGAACCTGGGTCCTTTGGAGGAGCAGCCAGTGCTCCTAACCACTGAGCCATTTCTCTAGCCATCCACCTTAGTTTTTTTGTTTGATTGATTGTTTTTTAGGTAAGCCCTATTCTCAAATTTGCAACCCATAGATTCAGCTAGGCTAGCTGGCCAGTGAGCTCCAGAGAGCTGCCCTGCCCTTCAGCATTAGGGCTTTGGACACTGAGTCACCACACCTGGCTCTTACATGGGTGCTGAAGATCTAAACTTGGGTCTTCATACTTGCATGGTAGGCTTTACCTTCGGAGCCATTTCCCGAGCTCTTGTTTTTGTTTTGGGGATGGGATCTGACTCTAGCTCAGACTGTCCTGAGACTTACTTTGAAGTGGTGGTAATCCTCCTGCCTCAACCTCCTATATGCCAGGATTACAGGCATGAGCTACCATACCTAGCCCAATTAACTTCCTGTTTTATTTTTTCCCTTTTGCTTTGTTGGTAGGAAATTGAGGCATAATTCATAGAATGAATCATATTCTACAGTTTGAATGCTTATAAAAATTTTTTCTGAGCCCAGTGTTGGTAGTGGTATGTATCTTTAATCCCAGCACTTGGGAGGCAGAGGCAGAGGCCAGCCTGGTCTACAGAGCAATTTTCAGGACATCAGGGCTATACAGAGAAACCCTGACTTGATAAACAAAACAAAACAAAAAAAAAATTTCTTTTCTTACATTTATTTACCATGTATGTATGTTGGTATATGCTCACGGGTATGCATGGCACTGCATGTGTAGATCTCCTTCCACCATGTGTTCTAGGGATCAGACTCAGGTCATCACTCATGGGCAGTTATTCATGTTTGAAGATGTAAGCATGCATGCACACCACATATTCAAGCAAAAAAAATGTGGCAGCAGATGTCAACTGATTCTTAAGGCAGTCGGTGTGGGTAGTAATGTGGGTTATAGTTTGGTTTGCTTTCTGTTTCGTGATAAACATGACTGAAACAACTTGGGAAGGAAAGGGCTTATTTGGCTTACACTTCCACATCACAGCCCATCTCTAAGGGAAGTTAGGGTAGGAACTCGAGGCGGGAACCAGAGCAGAGGCCATGGAGGAACACTGCTTACTTGTTCCCCGTGGCTTTTGCTTAGCCTGCTTTCTTCAAACTTCCAGGACCACCTACCTGCCCAGGGGTGGCAGCACCCAGTGAGCTGAGCCATCCCTTGTCAGTCATTAATGAAGAAAATGCGCTATAAACAATATGATGGGGGCATTTTCTTACTTGAGGTTCCCACCTTCCAGATAACTCTAGCTTGTCAAGTTGTCAGGTTTTGTCAGGTTGACATAAACCAGAACAGGGGCTGGATGTGGTGATGCACTCCTTTAATCCCAGCACTCGGGAGGTAGATGCAGGATCTCTGAGTTCTAGGCCAGCCTGGTCTAGAGAGTGAGCTTGAGGACAGCCAGGAGCACATAGAGAGAGACCTTGCCTCAAAAAAAAAAAAAAAAAAATATATATATATATATATATATATATATATATATATATATATATATATAGAGAGAGAGAGAGAGAGAGAGAGAGAGAGAGAGAGAGAGAGAGAGAAGAAAACCTAGCCAGGGTATGTATTAAGCCCTCTGTGCCATGATCATTGTTATTTTATTCCATAATTCCTGTAGATTACGTTAACTTCCTCTTTTGAAAGTATTTTTCTTTTTACTGTTATAATTGTTTTTTTGAGGCAGGGTTGCTCATTTAGCACAGACTGGCCTCAATCTCACTATGTAGCCAAGGCTAGCCTTAAACTGCCAGATCCTCCTCCTTCCTCTGTCTCCCAAATGTTGAGATTACAGATGTGTGCCTCCATGCCTGGTTTTTCATTCTCTGTTCTAAATTTAAAGTCCTGATTTACCTTCCTTTTACAGCAAAGTGAGATGGTGGTAAATTTCACAATAAAAGGAGTTTGGCCGGGCGGTGGTGGCACACGCCTTTAATCCCAGTACTCGGGAGGCAGAGGCAGGTGGATCTCTGTGAGTTTGAGGCCAGCCTGGGCTACAGAGTGAGTTCCAGGACAGGCTCCAAAGCTACACAGAGAAACCTTGTCTGGGGGGGGGGGGGGGGAGGAGTTTGATCTAAATCAGAATTCCGAATTCCACCTGGAGGCAGCTAGTCATTGGGGAGGGGGCTGCTGGGAACAGGGCAGTGCGAGTGATGTGACCCTGCACCCAGTGGGCTGAGTCCTCATGGCTGCTTTTCTCTCATCCTGCAGTGTGGGCCAAGCTGAAACTGCAGAAGGCTTCAGAACGATGGCAGCCTGACACCGAGGTGGGTGAAAATGGGGAGTGTTAGGTGTGGCGTCAGGGGACAGCCCCCTCACCCTGCAGAGGGGAGAGGAAAGGAGGCTTCCTGCAGGAGCAAGTGTCTGCAAGTGACTACACAAGCCTGTGTCGTACTTGTCTTTGTCATAGGCAGTTTTGTTCTCCCACTGAGGGTGATGTGAACAAGAGCACCCAGTCTCTTGTGCTACCCTGGAGATTTCTAGAGTAAGAAGTCCGTCACCTGTTAGGTGGCTCAGGAGAGCATCTAGTCAGAGGAAGTCCTCTCTGTGTAGTGGGGAAGTGTCCTTGTTGGTCTTGACAGGTCTCAGAAATGTGCTTTGAAGGTGTGGTGGTAACATCTGGGTCCTGTGGAGACTGGCGGTAGTCTCCTTTATTCTGTGTTGGTATTTCAGCATCAAGAGCCTTTCCAGCTGTAATGTAGACCTTAAGCATTAAGTCTGTTTGGCCTCCCTGTCAACTCCTGCAGTGGCCAGCGAGCAGAAACCCAGGCTCCTTGAGAATCATTTCACACTGTTGTTTGGTCAGCCTTTCCCTACCAGGCTTCCTTGCCTCAAACACAGGGTTTGACTATGTAGAGGTAAGGGTGGACCACAACTGGTACCACTCTAGAAAACTAGAGTGGCTTTGGTTCCTGTGTGGAACTCTGGATGAGAAAACTGTGTTAGGGGAATATTGGTGTCTAGGTACCAGGGTTTGCTGTGGAACTCATCGTGTAGCTAACAGAGCCCTTCCTTCCCAGGAAGAATATGAAGATTCCAGTGGCAATGTTGTGAACAAGAAGACGTACGAGGATCTGAAAAGACAAGGACTGCTCTAGTGGCTGGCCGTGCCCAGGCTTCCCTGAGATCTGCTTTTTCTATGTTTCCCGACCAAATGCTCTTAAAGACTTTTTGCTATGTAGTCTTGAGTCTAGTGTGCATCTTGTAGAAACAAGACATGCTGGCAGATGGCAGACTTGAGATGTGTTTATCTTTGTTTATATTAAAACGATCTGGGAAAAGAAAACCAGCCCTTGATCTGGATGTGTTGTTTCTGAAACCCAGGTTTATGATGTAATCCTTTTGTTCATACTTCTACCTCGTTCTCACCAACTTCAGGGGAGCCCTAGGTTTAGGAGACAGTTCTTTTTTTGTTTGTTTGTTTGTTTGTTTGTTTGTTTTTCGAGACAGGGTTTCTCTGTGTAGCTTTGTGCCTTTCCTGGAACTCACTTGGTAGCCCAAGCTGGCCTCGAACTCACAGAGATCCTCCTGGCTCTGCCTCCCGAGTGCTGGGATTAAAGGCGTGCGCCACCACTGCCCGGCCAGGAGACAGTTCTTACTGCCTGTTGTATCACGTGAGGTAATTCTGTGTAGGTATGTGTCTCCTCTATAGCTCAGGCTGGCCTTGAACTCCCACCAATCCTGCTTCAGCCTCGCTGTGCTGAGATTATACGCCTTTGCCAGCACACCAGGCATGTGTCAAGAAGTTGAGACCTTTTCCTTACCATCTGCCCCTTCATTACCACTCCCCAGATGAGCATCATGCCAGGATGAACTCTGCCCTCAGTGAGTCAACCATCAGAGTACGTATGGGAGAAGAGTGCAGGGTGAGCTAGGCCTGAGGCCTGAGAGTGGCCTCAAGGCTTGCCTGGTTTACATAAAGAAGTTAGCTGTAGTTGGCCTTGGGGGCATTAACCTATAGTTCCCGCACCTGGAGACAGGCAGGAATGTGAGTCCAAAGCCAGCCAGGAGGACAGAGTGAGACACTGCCTAAAAAACAAATTAACTGGAGCCAGGCATAGTAGCACAGGTCTGTACCTGAAGCTTCCAGGCAGCTCAGGCAAGAGGATGGCAGCCGGAAGGAACTGCTCTGGCTTCTGGGTCTGGTGCTCCCGATTTCAGAAAGGACTAGGAAGTTCTACTATGAGCACAGTCGTTGAAGGCTGAAGAGAATTCCCCAGAGGCCTCAGCGGGTTTGTTTTTCAGGCATTACTTTTGAAGAACCCCAGCTTGTTGCAGGGTATTTGTTTGCACTGACACTCTGAGACTGCCAATAGCAACTGGCTGACCAGAATTAGCCATAGAGGTTTGGGAGGACCCAGGATACATATAGAGAGACACAGGAAGTAGTAGGGAAAGTTGTAGAAAGATCAGGGGAAGGAGAGGAGAGAGGGGCCACTGTTCACTTCTCTGCGGCTTCTCTGATCAATCTGATTCCAAGTTGTATTTAATAATAGAACAATATAAGTAAACTTCATCTGGCATCTAACACATGGCACTCGATCATGTGGAGGGAAAGCTGCAGACACTGCTCAGGTGGCACCACCCCACCCCGACCCCTAGGTGGGGTTCTCCTGTGTTTCCCATGTCCACTTTGGCTCGGTCCCTATCCCTCCGGGTTTCAGGCATTCCCCAGGCCCCCTCCCTGGTCCACCACCACGCGCCAGCTGGGCCAGCTGCTCGGGCTTCTGCTGCTACCACCACCATACACCTCAGCCCAGCCCATGTGGCAGAGTGGCAACCTGCTGTGACCCCAGCATCCACCATACCACTGCACCAAGTGCCGCAGCTGCAGGTCACCCCACCCCCAAAAAAACACGCAGCTCTGCCGTTAGTCACTGCTGTGGACAAACTCAAAAGTCATCAGATTTGGTGAGACACCTGGGAATTCTTAAGGAAGGAATTAGGTTTTATGTTTAAAAAAAAAAAATCTTTCCCACGTTAAGAGTGGGGAATATTACAATGCAGGGAGTTAGGACTCTGGTTGGTTACACAATAGATGGTTTGAAACTGGAAAAAATAAAGTAACCAGCATAGCCAGGATTGACATAATGTTGATTATAATTATTACCAGTTGGGTAATTCATGTTTTATCCTTAAAATAGTGGTTTGATATCTGTGCCAAATATGAAAAATTGATAAGATACAATCCTTAGAAAAACCTGCCAATGAAACTGAGCAAAGTCTTCACACAGAGACAGAGGAATTTAGATCAGAACCTACCACACCATGGCATGTTGAAACTAAAGAGGAGCAACCCAAGGTTATCAGAAAGCCAACCTTAGTTTATCCAGTTACCATACAAAAATGATCACCAGTTATGACCATCATGGGAATACCCATACAAATTAAAACTGACAATGCTCCAGCATATGTCTTTAGTAAAACAAGTGTTTTGCATATTACAGGTATACCACACAATCTTAAAGGACAAGCAGTTATAGAAAGATCTAAGCACACTTTAAAAGATATGCTTAATAAACAGAAAGGGGTAATAAAGGCCTCCAGAGATAGATTACACAAGGCTTTATTTAATGTTTCTAAATGCTAATGAGAAAGGAATGGCAGCTGCGGAGAGACATTGGATAGTAGAAAAAAATTGCTGAATTAAATCAGCCTGTATACTTTAAAGATATGTTGACCTTTGAATGGAAACCAGGATATGTGTTACGTTGGGGAGGAGGTTTTGCTTTTGTTTCCATGGGGGAAGAAAAGCTATGGATACCATCAAAATTGATAAAGATTAGATTCAAACAAGAGTGACCTCTTGATTAGGAGAGACGATAGTTCATCAGTGTAAGACTAACAAATGCTTTTCATTAGATCAGATATAACTTGCCAAAAAAGGGAACTCCCCAAAAATTAGGGTTGGGGCAGGGTTTTGTTTTTGTCTTTCCAGGAGAATGAAGGCATCCAGCTAAGGAATCTGAAGACCACTGGACAAATGAGACATCTGAAGAAAAAAGGACAAATCATCCAGAGAAAATGTCCCAAGAAAAAGAGTAAATTGACCTATTGGTATATCACATTTCCAATAGGATAAAACTTCATAAATCTTCCCAAATGTTTGTTTCTGCTGTTCTCTACAGACATATAAAGCAAATGGTCTTTTTGTAGCCCCAGTTCAATTAAAAATTAAAGCTGGCTTTGGAGTTGGAGTGTGGCTCTCTCCTTCTCTAAACCCAAGCATGCTTTTTTTTTTTTTTTTTTAGTTTTTCGAGACAGGGTTTCCCTGTGTAGCTTTGCACCTTTCCTGGAACTCACTTGGTAGCCCAGGCTGGCCTCGAACTCACAGAGATCCACCTGGCTCTGCCTCCCGAGTGCTGGGATTAACCGGCGGCGCCGCCACCACCACCCGGCTCCAAGCATGCTTTTTAAAGGAAAATCTAAAATCTGTCTCATGTCAGAAGAGCCACCTGGTATGGGACAGAAGAAAAACCAAAATTAAGGGAGTATTCTGTTGCCACTAATCTCATAATCCTTTGGTTTTGACTCTTTCAAACTTTTCTTAAGGTATAAATGTTAACTCAAAATTTATAAGATTATTATATATATTTAAACTTTCTGTTGTGATATTAATGGTCATTTAGAGTACTAACTAATTCTAGAAATAGCTAGAATTCATACAGCTCCCTATATATGATTTCAGGCTTGAGTCTGAAGCAGGTAGCTAGGAACTAAGTTTGTGTACCCCAGATGTACTTAACAAATTGTGGTCCATTAACCTTTTGGAGATCTCATGCTTATGACGTTTAAAATGTTTTAAGTTTTCTGCAGTAAACCATGACAATGACCTTTGAGGTCTCCAAGAAGATGATGGGACCCTGCAATGACAAATCCACTTGGACTGCAATAATGCCATTAAGCTGACAAACACCACCCAAAAATCAGCTTCAGACTACAAACTGCTCAGGACAACTTCAAAGTTGTTAGCTAAGTAGGTCCAGCCTTGTAGGTGTAACCATCTTATTAAATAAGAAACACAGAGCCGATTCAGAGATGAAAGCCAAGAGGTCAGAGCAATAGCTAAGAGCTGAGATTAAAAACCTTACCCTTCCTGCCACTGCTGTCCTACCTCTCCGCAAGAGACCTACTTCCTGTATCTGTCTTTTTTTATAGAGTTTCTGTTCTGCCTTCTCATTGGTTATAAACCCAACCACATGACCTCCTAGTCACTGCCTGTCTGTACAGACCTCCAGGTCTTCTATTGGGGACTAAGGGGGGTCCAGCCCCTCCATAGTCCCCTCCCAGGGTCCGGGAAGAATCTACAACCAGCTGATAATTAATCTTTGATGAGAAGAAATGAATCTATATACACGAAACTCCTTAGTCCATACACTTTATTATTCTGTGTCAGTTACAAGCTTATATTCTGCTCTCATATTTAGCTCATTTCTAGCCTGATTTCTCTCTACACTTGTCTGTGGTCCCCTCTAGGTTCTATCTTGATTCCTTCATCTAGTTTTGCCCCTTCTAGGTTCTCATACATCTTGTTCCTTCCCATATTGTCTCCTCTCCGATCTCCTTCTCTCTCCTCATCTCGTTCTTCCTCATCTTGTTCTTCCCCATCTGGCTCTTCCTCATCTTCCATCTCGTTCCTCTAGTCCTCTCTACTAGCCCTTCAATCTAGTTCTTCCCCATCTCAGTTTGTTCCTCTCAAGTTCTTACCCATCTAGTTCTTCCATCCTCTTTTCTCTTCTCCATCCCATGCCCTGGAAGTCCTGGTATATAAAGGGAGGGTCTGAGCTAAATTGTGTAAAGCTATTACTTAACTTCCACCTCTCCTAGGCGGTGTCTCCTTGTGGAATTTACCGTAAGTCAGGAGACTTGCAGGTGGGCTGTTATCATTGTTAGTCCTCGGAAGTTGGGCGCCCACCTGGATGGTGTTTCCTGTAGTCCTTGAAAGTGGCTAAGGGAGATATCTGATTCCAGAGAAAGCCTTTCCCAAGGCTGTTCTCCAAATACCTGGAATGTGTATGTTCAGAGAGTGATCAGTCTACATTGTTAGTCCTTCTTAGGGGAAAGTCAATAGGAAAAACTATGAAGGCACACATGATTTTCATAACAGAATACAGCTGATATATAACAAGCCAAGTAACACCAAAAACTCCTTGGGATTTGGCTTCCTCTGGAGGAATTCCCTGATCCCTCCAGGTAGTGACTTTGCCATAACCAGCTGAGTTCTTATGATATATTCCTGCGGCCTGCAGCTGTCTTCTGTGGTTGGTTTTGAGATTAAAGACGTGTGTCTCCAATGCTGGCTGTATCCTTGAACACACAGAGATCTACCTAGCTCTGCCTACCAAGTGCTGGGATTAAAGGCGTGCACCACCACCGCCCAGCTTTCGCTATGGCTTGCTAATAGCTCTTACCCCCGGGCAACTTTATTTATTAACATACAAATCACATTTCAGTACAAATAAAATATTACTATACAGCCACATAGACTACTCCAGCCAGGACTTCAAATAAGCCCTGCACTTTCCCATCACACCAAGACAAGACAACAGCTAGCTCTCCCAGGACTTGACCATTACCTCAATTTTCTCAGGGTCTCCTAAAGATGCAATCACTCCCAGACAACAGGAAGTAATTTTATGAACATGACACCCATATTCCCAAGAGATGGGATGGATGGTTTTTGGCCTGTCAATGGGTTATGGATGTTTATCATCATTTAAGGGAATTGGTTGCAAGTTGTTATTGGTCATGGTCAGGGAGGAAACTAAGCAAAAAGACTAGATTCAGGGATCTCGTTCTGAAAAGGGAAAAGGGGAATATAGGAATGATAGGGAAAAAAGGGTAGATTATTGAATCTGCTTTTAAACAACAAACAAAAGCAACTACTAGTCTCAAATATTTTACATTGGTATGGATATTTGTTTTTTATTTTTTTGGTTTGTAGAGACAGAGTTTCTCTGTGTAGCTTTGGAGCCTGTCCTGGAACTCACTCTATAGCCCAGGGTGGTCTCGAACTCACAGAGATCCGCCTGCCTCTGCCTCCCGAGTGTTAAGGTATTTTTGTATATTGATACAAACTTAAGGTTATTTTTGTCATACTTTATATATGTTTTTACTTTTGTTTAAAGTATTGTACCTATGTGGCTCATTTAAAAATGCAATGTAAAGTTGTAGTCCCTAAAAGTTATTATTACAAACTATTTAGGATAATTAAGAAATGCAAGTTAGTAGTTAGTCATCTATAACAATCAAACTTATAGTTATGTTAAGTATGTTTTCAAGGTCAAACAGAGACACATTTTAAATAGATAGATGGTCTTCAAACACTTCAAAGACCTATAGAAGATGACATTTAAAATGTTTTAATAAGGGGCTGGAGAGATGGCTCAGCAGTTAAGAGCACTGGCTGTTCTTCCAGAGGTCCTGAGTTCAATTCCCAGCAACCACATGGTGGCTCACAACCATCCGTAATGAGATCTGGTGCCCTCTTCTGGCCTGCAAGTATGCATGTAGGCAGAACACTGTATACATAATAAATAAATAAATCTTTTTAAAAAATGTTTTAATAACATTAGGCTTTTCAAGACAGTGAGACATATCTGCTCCTGGCAGCACCAATTTACTTCAAAAAAGGATGATGGGCATCGAAGAACCTCTTTGCTTTCATTGTGGCAAAGTTAGTCACTGGGCAAGAAACTGTCCTTGCCTCAACTGCTGACAGTATGTTGTCCAAATTGAACAAGCAGGACACAAAAGAAGATGACTGCCAAACTTTGCCAAAACAAGGTAGGACAGTCCTTCAAAATTCCTGCTTCACAGAAAAGTCTGTCAGATATTCTAGGCCTGTAAGCCAAAGATGGATGCCCCAACATTGCAGAGAAACCTTGGAATGACTGTCCAGATAACCAGCTGTTGCTGTCATTTCTATAGTTTTGGAAGTTGTTTGCTCTGTACTTCCTGTTTACTCGGGTAATATTATATTTTTCTCGGGTCTCTGATGGGTTTGAAGACTAGATAGTTATAGTTACAGTTTTCCTTGTTACCAAATTCAGAAAAGAAACTCACAAAAGAGATGTAAAGTGTATAAGGTTGAGAGACATAAAAACTGTTTATCTTAGAAAATGTTTAAGGCCTAAAAAGATATTTTTAGGATGGTAATACAAGTTATGATAGAAAGTGGTTTAGGTATAAAACTTTGGACTCATCTAGATAGGCTAGATAATAGAGTATTTTCTCCAAAGTTGCCAAATACAAATGGACTGAACATTGTAAATGTAATTTTTTTTAAGATTTATTTATTTATTATATGTACAGTATTCTATCTGCATGTATGCCTGCATACCAGAAGAGGGCACCAGATCTCATTAGATGATTGAAAGCCACTGTGTAGTTGCTGGGAATTGAACTAAGAACCTCTCTGAGTTCAACTGACCTCTGAGCTATCTCTCCAGCCCATAAATGTAATTCTTACCTGACAATTGTTCTTATTGTATATAGGTTTACTGTGTTAGAGTTGAAACCTTTCTTTTTTATTTAGACAAAAAGGAGGGAATGTTGTGGGATGTTTGTTTGCACTGACACTCCAAGACTGACAATAAAGTTTAAAATCTTGAACCCAGGGAGCAACTGGGTGATCAGAATTAGTGATAGAGGTTTTGGCTGACCCATGATACATATAGAGAGACACAAGGAGTAGTAGGGAGAGGTTTAGAAAGATTTGTGGGCCCTTTGGATTGGGGAGATGGAGAGAGAGAAGAGGTCACTGGTTGCTTCTCTGCCATTTCTCTGATAAATCAGATTTTTACCCTGATATCTGACTCCCAAGTTTTATTTAGTAATGGAACAATATAAGCAAATGCTTCACAAGCTGTGGCTGGCCATCTTCCTCCATATACCTGTGTCCTGACATGCCCATGGCCGCAAAGGTCTCACCACCCCTACTGTGCATTACATTACTCTGGTCAACCCATTCCTTGTGCGACATGTTGTGCTTTGGTTCTGCCAGTCTTAAAGGCCAGATGAGCAGCCTCCCCGGGGCTTGTGCAGCAGTGGGTTAGGAGCCCATCGTCACATCTAATTGAGTCAGTTAGGAACTGATTACTGAAAACTAGGCCAAGGTGAAAGGAGACATTGCCAAGTGGGGAGAGAGTGAAGCAAAGCCTTGGAATGGAACATGGGGGAAGCCCTCTGGCTGAAACAGTAGCCATACTGGGCTGTCAAGGAATGTTCCACTGCTTTCTAGCTGTCACATCCCTCGGAGTAGGTACCTGAGACTCCAGCATTCGTTATGGTATGGAGGGGAGGTGGGATCAGAGCCTGAAGAGTCCTGTTAACTGTGCCAAAAAGACTTTGCCAGAAACCTGGGCTCACCTGTTGCAGCAAAGTCTGCTTTTATTTTTCATTGCTTATATTTCACACATTCAATTTTTTTTGTTTTGTTTTTCGAGACAGGGTTTCTCTATGTAGCTTTGCGCCTTTCCTGGAACTCACTCTGTAGACCAGGCTGGCCTCGAACTCACAGAGATCCGCCTGGCTCTGCCTCCTGAGTGCTGGGATTAAAGGCATGCGCCACCAACCACCCAGCTCAATTTTTTTTTTTTGACAGGATTTCTCTGTGTAACATCCCTGGCTGTCCTGGAACTTGCTCTGTAGACCAGGCTGGCCTCCAATTCATAGAGATCTGCCTGCCTCTCTGCCTCCTGAGTGTTGGGATTAATGGGGTGCACCGTCACACCTAGTACATTCAATTATTATTTTTTTACTAAAATGTAACTATTGTATGACCCAGCTATATACTCCTGAGTAGATACCCATAGGACTCTTTAAGTCAGCGTACCACAGAGGTTATTTGTACATTCACGTTTATTGCTAAGATAGGGAATCAATCTGAATGTCTGGTAAAAGACAATAAAGAGAATGTATTCAGCTGTAAAAGAACAAAATGGCATTCAGTGGCCAATAAGATGGTTCAGGAGTTAAAGGCAAGCTTGAGCTGGGTGTAGTGGCGCACGCCTTTAATCCCAGCACTTGGAGGCAGAGGCAGGTAGATCTCTGAGTTTGAGGTCAGCATGGTCCAAATAGAGAATCCAGGACAACCAGAGTGAGACCCTATCTTCCCCCCCCCAAAAAAAAAGCTAGACTCAAAGTTTGCATGTTTTCTGTCATGCAGAATATAGATTTAAATATGTGTGCATATATTTAAATATATGTGTACACACACACACACACACACACACACACACACACATATATATGAAAGTAGGGGACTGTGAGTGAGGGAGAAGTATGAAAGTAAAAGGGATTTTTGAAGGCAAAGAAGGGAAAGAATGGAGGAGACTAGTGGAGAAGGACAGAGTGTGAGCATTGGTTTAGAGTGCTTTTTGTTCTTACAGAGGGCCTGGGTTCAATTCCCAGCACCTACATGGTGGCTCACAACCATCCATAACTCCAGTCCTAGGGCATCCAAAGCCTTCTTCTGAGCCTTGAGGGATGTACATACATACATGCAGGGAAAACACTCATAAAATAAGTCTTTTTTAAAAAGAACAAAGCGAGCCAGGTGGTGCTGGTACAGAGTGAGTTCTAGGACAGCCAGGGCTACACAGAGAAACCCTGTTTAAAAAAAAAAAAAGTGTATGTAGTTGGCATTTTCTTTGGGCCACCAACCTGCTCCCAAATAAAGACACAGAGACTTCTTATATTATGAATGTTCAGCCTTCGCTTAGGCTTGTCCCACTAGCTCTTATAACTTAATTTAACCTGTTTCTAATAATCTATGTTTTGCCTCAGGGTTTTTTACCTTTCTTTCATTCAGTATGTCCTATTTTCCTGCTTCCTCTGGGTCTGTCTGGCCCCTGATGTCACCCTCATGTCTCTTTTTCTTTCTTCCCCCAGCCTAAATTCCTCCTCCTCCTCCTTACTCTCCCTTCCCAGAATTCCCACCTATACCTCCTCCCTCACTATCGGCCATTCAACTTTTTTTTTTTTTTTTTTTTTTTTTTTTTTTTTTTTTTTGGTTTTGGTTTTTTTGAGATAGTTTCTCTGTAGCTTTGGAGCCTGTCCTGGAACTCGCTCTCTAGACCAGGCTGGCCTCAAACTCACTAAGATCCTCTGCCTCTGCCTCCCAAGTGCTGTGATTAAAGGCGTGTGCCATCACCACCCAGCCGGCCACTCAGCTTTTTATTAGACCAATCAAGTGCCTTAGACAGGCAAGGTAAACAGCCACACATCTTTAGCTATTTAAACAAATGCAACACATCTTTACATAGTTAAACAAATGTAACACATCTTTGCATAGTTAAAGATTTTGCAACAAGTATATATGTATGAAACTCTGTTAACCAAAATTCTTTCTGGGTAGCCTTGACTGTCCTACAACTTGCTCTGTAGACCAGGCTGGCCTGGAACTCACAGAGATCCTCCTGCCTCTGCCTCCTGAGTTCTGGGATTAAAGGCGTGTGCCACCACTGCCCGGCGTCCAAGATTCTTTCTAAAAATTAGTGTCGTCTGTGTGCCAGGCACAATTAGATTTGCAGAGCTTGAATTACATGGAGGTGGGATGGTAAGAGCAGAAGCCCAGGTAAGGAAGCTCAGATGCAATCTCCACAGGGAGGTGGGGAATAACCTGTATGGCTGATTCTGTTCACCCCTAGGAGACACACAGCTGTTAGCTAAGGCCAGGCAGAAACAGCAGGAGTCCTGGGAGGTGTCCCCCTGAAGTCTGGACTTAATGGAATCTGCTGTAGAAATAGAGAATTTCAACTGAGTTCCCTGACCACGTTGGGCCTTCTGCATGCTAGGTGATCGCTCTACCTTTAAGCTGCACCTCTCACCTAGACAGATTTCTTAAGATTTCCGCCCTTCTCTACATTTTTCTTGTATTTGCTGTGATAACTAACTCTTCCTCATCCCTTAGAGGCCATCATCAGCGTACGAGCTCTGAGAGGATCCCGACTAACCTTTACGCTCTCTTCTGAGAGCCCTCCCCAGCTGTCGGGTTTCCAGTGGAGTCGAGTAAGACACCTTCCCATTCCAGTAGGACCCTGGGATATTGGTTCTCCGATCTTTCAGCGTTCACCCCAATACCTGGCTCTGGGTTTGTCTTTACTAATAAGGCCTTTTAAGATTTATGCTACACACCTTCCCATTCCAGTGGGACCCTGGGACATTGGTCCTCTGATCTGCCAGAACTGCCAGCTGACTTTATTTTCTCCCGACTGCAGTGTAGACATCAGCTGTGCTTCCTGCTTTTGCATGTGGCTTCTGTGGGTCCCCAGGGGCGGCCACATCAGACAGATTCCCCAAACTGACGAATGGTTGGAGGGAAGGAAGGGCCCCTGGCAGCTTCCAGTGGCCGCATTTGAGCCTCCCCAACTTGTGCTTAGATACTCAATGCCCTCTGCATCTTCAGGTGTGCAGGTAGGTCTACCTCTGGGATGGGACAGGCACAGGAAATGCTGAGAACATTCCCTCCATCCATGGAAAAGTGCACAGGTGGGTAAGAAGCTCTATGGACACTCCAGGGGATTACCAGGTTGTCATTGACCATGTCTGATTCTCCTAAGAATTCACCCATACTCCTGAGCTGTCCCTCCAGCCATGCCTGTTCAAACTAGAGAGGCAGAAAAGGACTTTATATGGAATTCTGGGTCCTTCTATTCAAAATCCAGACTTTAAATCCTTACAGCATGGGACCGTCTTCTGGGCTTTTCTTTTCACAGGAACCAAAGGCCCTGAGTAGAACATTGGGCCCTTGACCCCTTTAGTCTTTGAAGTCTGATGTCTCCTTGGGGAAATACTTTCCACATAATAACTCTTGTTTTTTGAGACAGGGCCTCATGTAACCAAGGCTGGCCTTGAACTCCTAATCCTTCTGACTCTACCTCCGAAGTGCTGAAATTACAAATGTGTGCCACCACTCTCAGCTACGAACTATTTGTTGAGTGGCAGAAGAAAAGAACGGGGGGAGGGGTGCTGCAGGAGTGAGGGGTGACCATGAAGAGAGGAACCTCCACTAACCACGCTTCCTCTTAGCACTTTTTACATCCCAAGCATGGCCTCATCCATGCAGTAAGCAGAGGGACCTCAGTGAGGCTGTATCCCATCATCCTGGAAGATGTCCCCAACAGACAGATCTGAGAGCTTGACAGAGGCAGTAACCATGACTGGGGAATAGAACCCTTGATGGTTCTGGGAGTGGCGGGGACTAGGTTATGCTCAGCTTTGCAGGCTTGGGAATAATGAGAATAGTGTTCCCATACCCGTCTCCAGCAGTTTTCTACCCTACAGGGAAGATGCCAAGCCCCGTTTAACAGACCCTTCCAGGTCAGATCCCACAGAGGCCGGGATCCCTGAACTGAGGATCAGAGATAGCTCTGCCCTTGGCTCACTGGGATCTATCTACCTTAGTGAGGGGGAAGAGTCTCTATCCCGAAAACTCTCGAATCTTGAGATAGAGTCTTCTGAGCCCCTTTGTGACCCAGAGTTCCCCTGGCCTACTCTCTATTCCCCAACTCTGCCATCCTCCCCACAACTTGGGGTGTTGGAGGTAAATGAGGCCAGATCAGAGGCACCCGACATCTACTTCATGTCCCTGCACCTGCTCCAATGCTGTCTCTCCCAGGCTTAAGATGTTGCTGTTGCCATGCCAACATATATTCTCTGAGGGATTGATGCTAGAATGCAGGTCCTTTTATGCTTGTCTCATACTGTCCCTCTGACAGTATGACTTTCAAGGAGGAAAGAGACTTCCTGGGACCTCTTATTCCCTGTAGGTAGTCTCGCCTGCCCCCCAGCCTCAGTCCTTTTTTCTATATAATGCAATCACAGGAATCTTTGCAGCCTCCCCTGGGCTGCTCCAGGCTGGTCCTCCACTTTTCTATTCAAGAGGTCTGTGGCCAGTGGTTGCCACAGGGCCACTTTGCTCAAAGGTGTGTGTCCTCAGCTCTGAGATCCTATCCTTTCCTGGACCGTGGGACCAATCCTAGCCTCGGGCTTGTTGCTGATCCAGCTGTTCCTGCTTCTCTGTTCCTGCACACCTCTTCCACTTAACCCCCCCCCCCCCCCCCCCCCCCCCGCATAACCTTTCCTTGACCTGTGACCTTTGATCTGGTTACTTCCTGCTGTGTCACCCTCTTCTCTTCCTCCAGCCAGTTCTGCTGGTCTTCTGGGAGCCTAGACTCTGACAAGAGGTCAGCTGACCTCCGCTCCAGTCCAGATACACAGGATGTGTAGGACACAGGCCTTTCCTGACTGATGCCCTCCACTTGAAATGGGGCCACAGCCCTCAAACCCATCTGCCATAGCTTCCACTGTTTTGGAGCCATGTCCTCCCAGGGGGTGACATTCTCCCACCAAGCAGCAGAATGCCAGTCTGGGGACAACACTGCAAGGTAGGGGGCAGGGCATGATGGGACCCAGAAGGGACACCACTCTAAGATGAAGGAGAGGAGGGGGCCCTTGGAAGAGCTGGGGACAGAGATTCAGAAGTGGGAGAGAGAAGAGTCCCTTTTATGATGCTGGAGAAGCTGAGGGAGGGCCTAAGACTGGCAATAGCCACACGCTGCGGGTGTGCCTGCCCTTCCTCATTCCTCAGCTGGTTCAACTGAATGCTTCCACTACGCGGCCTGGTGCAGCCCCAGTGGTGGCGGGGTGAAAGAGGAAATGGGTCCCAGCCTCCCCTGCTGTCGAAGGACTCGGTGTCCCGTCCTGGCCCCTGCACACTGCAGAGCTACAGTGGAGAGCCACCCTGCCTAGTGCTCAATATGTCTGCAGTCTCTGGTGGGAGCCCCACCCTTGACACCCTGCAGCTCCTGCCCCCAACTCTGACTTCCATTGCCACTGGCCCACCCTGCCCTTTGATAGATCTTCAAATCTCAGCTCAGTTTTCACCAGTTCCCTAATCTCTATCAACGTCCTGACCTTTAAATCCTATCTGGCTGGCTCCTGCCTTTGAGCTGTTCATCAGCTCCCCCAAAGCTGGGTTTCCTACTCTCTCCCAGGCCCCCCTTCCTAACATGTTCCTCCCTTAGCCCAGCCCAGTCCTCTTCCCTCTCTCCTGCAAGCTTCAAAGGGACATGGAGAGACCACCTGTCCTTTCCAGGGTGGTAGCTGAGAGAGGTACTGGGTTGTGAGCTGCCTGTACATCCTGGAGGGGCAAGGTAGGGCTGCGGCTTTGCAAAGGTGCTCGCCTCCCACCCTAGGGTGTCACATCACTTCCCCAGGCAGAGTGCTCTGTACAAACGAGGTATCCCAGAGGATGGCTCCCCAAGCCACCCAAGCGATCACCACCGAGTCCACTCCCTAGAGAAACTGAGTATCTTGTACTCAGCTGACTGCTGAAGTGGAAGAGGGTCATAGCACAGGCACAGCCGGTATCCCACCTCACCTCTCTGTCCAGCATTAGCCCTTCAAGCCTCTCATTTTCTTCCAGGAAAAAACCTGTACCTCCATTTCCTGCCAAGGGGATGCCTGCTTCAAAGAGCAGGACACTCCAGCCATGTGTCCCAAGGGCTTGAACTTCTGTGAGGTGGGCCTTCAATGCTTCCAGAATTAAGTAACTGTCTTCTCACAGAACTGTAGGCCTGGAGTAGCTCAACAGTGGAATCTAAAGGGAGCTACATTTGTGGACAGCTAGCCTGTCTGGGGTTGAGCAAGCTTGATCCTCTCTGCTTTACACAAAGCAGGGCATCAGGGGGAATTTTCCAAGTCTCTAGAATGGGGCCCCTTGTTTCTGGGAACTGACCACCTGACCTCATGGGGAAGCTCAGCTCAGTTCTAGTTTCATTGAGGCGTCTTGCCTTCGTGAGCTGGGGGAAGGGCAAGGGTAACATGAATGGTTGGTTATGTTGTCCCCCCCCCCCCCCCCCCCCCCCCCCCCCGGTACTGAGGACCGAACCCAGGGCCAAGCGTTCTACCACCGAGCTAAATCCCCAACCCCTAACATGAATGGTCCAGCTCAGGCTGCAGCCAGGCCTACATGGCGGATGCACCCAGGTGTCAGGAAGCAGAGACTGGGCCCTGCTACCTGGAGTGCTGTCAAGCCTAGATCTCAGGCAGCTGCCTCCAGCTGGATGGGACTTTTCACTTCAACAAGGCCACTCCAGGAGTCACCAGGAGCCCCCTGCCCTGATTGCTGCTACATGGCTGCTCCTCCACATTCTCTGCTCCTGTCCCTAGTGCACAACTTGAGTTCAGCAGAATCAGAGAGCAGTGTTTGAGAAGACTATGTGGGCCCTGCAAGCCTCCACATCTCCCTGTTCCAAATCCTGGAACTATATCTTTTTTTTTTTTTTGGTTTTTCGAGACAAGGTTTCTCTGTGTAGCTTTGCACCTTTTCTGAAACTTGCTCTGCAGACAGGCTGGCCTCGAACTCACAGAGATCCACCTGCCTCTGCCTCCCGAGTGCTGGGATT
>CABHPQ010135980.1:0-33954 GCA_902168405.1 Peromyscus aztecus
TTTGAATTCTGAGTATCCATGTTAAAAAGAAAAACAAAACTAAATAAAGACAAATCCCAATCCCCCCCCCAAAAAATCATAATACAGACATGGCTGTATGTGCTTCTAATTCCAGCATAGTATGTATGCATTTGTATGCAGTGCATATCCCAGAAGTTGCCTAGCCACCCAGCCTAGAAGAAAGAGAAAGCTTAAGTGAGAGATCATGCTTCAAGATATTGAGGCTAAGGGTAGTGATCAAGACACCTAATATTCTCCTATGGCTTCCTCATGAACACACACAGGTATGCACACCTCTTCAACTCCCCAAATACAGATATATGCACATGTAAACTCCACACTCATTCACTCTCACCCAAAGAGAAAACATGTACACTCACTACACACACACACACACACACAGAGAGAGAGAGAGAGAGAGAGAGAGAGAGAGAGAGAGAGACTCATCACACACAGAGTGCATAGATTGCAAAAAATGAAATATTATCCATAAAAAGTTGGGAATCTTTCTTCTATGAAAATGTAGATTAAGCTCAAAGATCAGCATGATGTTGTTGATATGATGCACACCCCAATAAACTTATCTGGGGTCAGAGAACAGAACAGCCACTATATTAAACATAGAGGTTAGGCGGTGGTAGCACATGCCTTTAATCCTAGCATTCTGGAGGCAGAGATCTATGCGGATCTCTGTGAATTCAAAGCCACACTGCAAACAGCCAGGCATGGTGACACACACCTTTAATCCCAGGAAGTGATGGCAGGAAGCAGGAAGGTATACAAGGCGTGAGGATCAGCAACTAGATAACTAGATCCTTTTTAAACTTTCAGCTTTTAGCAGCAGTTCAGCTGAGATGCATTTACATGAGGATTCAGAGGCTTCCAGTTTGAGGAATCAGGATCAGCTAAGAAGTTGGCGAGGTGAGGTTAGCTGTGGCTTGTTCTGTCTCTCTGATCTTTCAGAATTTACCCCAATAGCTGGCACTGAGGGTTTTTTTGTTGTTTGTTTGTTTTTTTTATTAATTAAAAAGGCCATTTAGCAATTCATGTTACAGCATGGAAAGTGACATGAGAAGACAATGCGTAGTCACATTCAAGTGTGAAATCTAAAACGTTAAGCTCACAGAATCAAGGGATAGAATGGTGGTAGATAGAGACTGAGGAGTGGGAGCACTGTAGGTGAGAGACATGCAGTTCTGAGAGTAGTGTGTTCTGATGGTGTAATGTATAAAAAGGTGCTCATAATTACAAAGCATCATATATTAAAAGTCAGTTAAGAGAGCTCTACAGTGTCATTGCACACACAAAGGTAACACTGATAGGAGTATGTTAATTAGGTTGATTGTGGTGCTAATTTCTCAATGTATTTACACATGTAACATTATATTGTATACTTTAAATATATATTCTTACTTTTCAATTATATTCTAATAACCCTAAAAATAATAGACAACAGAGATGTTCCATACGACAAAAACTCAATGCACCACCCCACATGTATTCCACTGTAGCTTCTCCAACTGTTGTCTTTCCTAGATCTCTCTGCTCACATGCCTTTTCCAGATATGTATTTTCATTTTCTTTTTCCCCATTTCATGACTCTGTATTTTTTCTTAGAAATGCTTCTTCATCCCTTTACTAGTATATCATTGACTAGAACCCATTCCTACCTCAACACCTAGCCCACCATGATTTAAGGCTACACATTGTAATCTCCAATTCTTGAATAGGAACAACTTAAAAGAGTATATACAGTATAATAACATTCTGAAATTAAAAAAAATAAAATAAAATCTCAACTTATGAGACAAACATATGCCCCAGGGCTTTCTAAGATTACAAGCATGAATCTCTCTTACAGTTGGCAGTGTTTGATAAGTATAAAATACTGCCTAAAAGACTGGCAAATGATTGACTATTTGCCTGTTTTGGTGAGACTCTGCCAGTTTTACACAGTAGATAACCATCTACCAGTTGTGGGACACTAGAAGGCAAGTGAAATAATTATAAATAATAGTAGAGGATTTGCGTTCAGCAGGTTCTAGTCTCATGACTAATGACACAAGACAGACATAAGTCAGTCAGATGCAGGATGATGAAGTATGTCTGTAGGGTTTCGAATATGAACTGAGAAATGTTGCAACAAACAAGAGACAGGAGGTCTGTGATGTGTAAATTAAAGGAGTTTTACAGCTTTTGTAGAGAAAAATCCACGAATGAGAGCACAGTTATTTGTAGAAACATTACTCCTAACAGAGTGCACTAAGTGGAAATCTAGAAGGAGATTTGGTCACTTTTGATGTGTTAATTTTCTACCCAGCACTTGACATATGCAGATAGGCTTTAGTGTTAGTCTCAAATATAAAAGAACTCACTGTTAGGATAAGGTTTTTGAGATGTGGATAATCCATTTCCTATTTTGCACAACTTTGTCTTGGAAAATCTGAATTGTTTTTAGAAGAGGTGTTGTTTTATTGAGATTAATGATGTCAATGATACCAAAAATGAGAGGCTTTGCATTATGTTATGTTGCATTTATTTCAGCATCAGATGAGAGGAAGACAAATCCATCAATTCACACAATTTACTTAAAAATTTCTCTTTCACAATTATTTCAAACTTTTGGACTGTTTTTCCTGTGTTTGAAAACACACCTAAGCTGAATGATATGTGAGTTACTATTTCATAAGATTCACTATGTCAACAATTGCCATATGAGAATTCTGAAGATATGCTTGTTTTATTGAGAAAGAAATGCATATTTAGCAGTATTTTATCTGTAATATATTTATGGAAATTCAAGTTATTTCTAATCCCTGATGCATTCTTCGATTCTGACAGCTCCACCACAGTTACAGTAAATCAGAATGACTCTGGTATGTTCTCAACAAACATCCACTACCTAGAAGTTATTTCGTCTCAGCTTCCTTCACCTTTCTTTTGCTTCCTTTTTATTTTTTAATGTTTGTCTTCTCAGTTGTTTCACTTTGTTTTGCTAATGTCTGGGCATATAATTACAAGCATTGGAGTCTGCTAAAACCGCAACCCAGAACTATGGAAAACATCTGTAGGAATGAGCCTAGTCACCTTGGATCCATGAGACTATTGGTGTCCATAATTCTAAGGGACTAGCTTGATATTTAACACCTGCAAATGGCTTTCTTTATACTTAGTGACTGAGATGTGGACGCCTGCTCGCTGAGATAAGGAATAAGACAACGATTCATTTTCTCAATGTTGAACATAGTAAGGAAGAGAAATAGAATGTTTTCTACATGTATTTTTATGTGACACGATTCCCTATGTAGAAATTTTTCAAGAAAAAGTGAAAAATACAATTTCTTGGAATTGATAAGTGAGTATAGCCATGCTGGCAGAATGCAAGGTTAGAATATTAAATCAGGATTCCCAGCAGACACAAGACTCCAAGGATACTTACACGTCTCACATAAATGGAGGAGTAATTGCATAAATCTGATAGTTTAAATTATATTGAGAATATTTACAATGCCTAATACAATGTAAATGCCACATGAATAGTTGTTATAGGGCAGTGTGGGCAATAATGATGCGAATCAGTCTGTACTTCACCCCTAAAGATGCAAATTTTAAATTATTATGTTTTATTAATCCTTTGAGAATTTCATGAATATATACAATCAGTGCATTGTAAGGAATTATAATTAAAAGATTTAATTTTTAAAAGAACATATCTGATAGTATTGGGTTGCATCTGAAAATGTAAACGTACTGTTGAAAAGGATTTCTAATTCTACAAATAAAGACTTTAAGTTCAAAAAGTTTAAAATACAATAGAATGAAAGATCTTTACATTAATACCAGAATGCTAAAATTGTGTGAATCTTAAAAAGCTTATAAAGAATGTAAACATGGAAAACAACTCTGAGAGATTCCAAAGTAAATCTCAATAAAGAAACATCACACATTCATAATTTTAGTAGCCTATATCATTAAAATGTCAACTTTGTCAATTCAAAATAATCCTAATATCTGACTGTGATATGTTGTATACATTAGCAGAATATTATAAAGCTTATTAATGGTCACAGAAGATCTGGCTATAAACTGAACCCACTGGAATAAAGGTCCAAAATGGTGAGGTGTCAAGTGGGAGGACCAGGGATGAGAAGAAACACGGTAACTAGATTTAATTTATTATCCTTGGCCAATGCTGGTGTCATAAGAGGGAATTATGAAAAAAAACAATAAGATCTGAATGAAGTACAGACTTTACATATTAATATACTGATACTCACTAACTGTTACAAATGTACCAAATTGATTGAAGACAGTAATAGTGAAATCCATTGAAGTGTGAGTCTATACTATATTTACCTTTTTCTGTAAATTGGATGCTATTCTACAGTTTGAAGTTTTTAAAGAAATAAATACAACATGTGATGGTGAAATTAGTGTCATTGAGCAGCTGATGTTAGGATGGAATCATTAACATTATAGACAGGAACAAACAGCAAATATACAGTATATGAACATATCAACTATAAACGCAACTTTGTGACAATATATAAAGACACATGCACAGTCTTGCACATTAGGGAGTATGAAAACAGAAGGGAAGTTAGTTTACAGAGAAAAGTGAAATATGAGGTAGTTATAAGTAGGAAGAATGTGGACATAGACTTCCTTTATATGTTCTCTTCTTGAAGGCTTTATAATGAGCAAGCATGTAGGTATTTGTAAACTTTTTGTGATTTATGATAAAAGTCTTATGTATTTTAACTTCTCTTGGTGATAAACATTCCTTGATCAAATATTCTCTTTCACTTGTGAAACGTTTAGTTTTTGCACCGGAGCTTGTTCTTGCCAAGAATGTAAACAATGTTTCTTCTGAGTTAAAAGGGAAAATAAGAGAACAAAACAAAGGACATATCCTCCCTTATGCCTGTTACTTTGTATCTTCATTTCTCTTGCTGTCAAATTTCTTGAAAGTGACCACTGTCTTCATTATTTCTACTTCTTGCTTCTATTTCTTACTTTCAGTTTGCTGTAGGTAGTTTTATATATTTAATGCTCTTTTAAATTTAAAGAAGGGCAATTTTCCTGGCAGAATTCACATAGAAGGATGTCCAGAGCCATCAACTGTCTATAGCTCCTCTTCTTGGGGTACTCCTCCCCTATCCAGGTTGTAATTTTGATTGGCTATATCTAATTCAGGTATTGTGCCCATAACTAGAGCTGCTGTGAGTTAATGTCCGTAACAGTCATGTGACATCCAGAAGTCAGCATTTCCCAGCTCTCCTCCCTACTCACCATCTCTTACATTCCTCTGACCTATCTGCCATGATTTTCCATGGACTTTGAATGGTGAAATGCTGATACAGATGACCCATCCGTTTCAGAGTACTCAGTGTTACTTATACTTAGCACTTGACCACTTATGAGTCTCTGCTTTAACCACTGCTCAGTACACAAAAGCTTCTCCATGATGGGTGGTGGTGGCACATGCTTTTAATCCCAGTACTTGGGAGGCAGAGCCAGGCAGATCTCTGAGTTTGAGGCCAGCCTGGTCTACAGAGTGAGATCCAGGAGGACAGGCACCAAAACTACATGGAGAAACCCTGTCTTGAAGAAAAAAAAAAAGCTTCTCCAAACAAAGTTGAGAGCAGCATAAATGTATGGGTATAAACAAAAAAAATATTTAGAATGTAGTTATACAAAATAACAACAGTAGGTTAGTAGGTTTGAGGGACTGTGATCTCTCCAGTCTTCTATTTTTTCACCAGGATTTTATTACCAGGGATTCAGTCCCTCCTGGGGATCAGGTCTCATATCTCATCAGGAAATGGTTGGTTATCTTATACCCATCATGCCACTATTGCACTGTGACCACATCTTGCCAGGCATGTTGGCAATGCAGCCTGCAGGTGCCAGCACTGGGTAAGGCCATTGATGTTTCCTTTGTTGTAATATCCCAATGAAAAAACATGAAATACAAGAGATTATCAAAGAAGCTCTCATTCATTGGCCATCAGTTTTAGAATACTAAGTCCGGAAGTTAGGAATATGCTGCCACTTTGGATATCAACAGGAAGAAATAAGTATTTAGCTACCATGTGGAATTATTTCTATTTGCCAATTTTCACTCAGCAAAACCAGAATGGACAAATGTTATTTATGTTGCCCAAATGTTATGTTGACACTTACTTCAGTCACCAGATACCATGAGGGTAGTTTGTATACAATGCTTACAGTAACCAACATTGAAATGTTAATAGGAAAAGGAAATAGAAAAAAAGGAGAGAAAAAGAAATAGGTTTAAAGTAGTAAAATTATTTATCTTCTTTGATGTCATTAGCCAACTTGAAAATGACACCAAAATACAGATATCAACTTAATTTTTAAGTCTTAGTTAAAATGAATTTTATCAGAATCAAATAAAAATACAGTAAACTATTGAAATAAATTAATTAACACATGTTTATTTGGTGGTAGAGACAAATGGTGGATTCTCAATAATTAAATCTTTACCAGGAGGAGGCATTACTCTGGCTATATCATATAAGCTTATGAGAAGCCTGACATGTGCAAACAATAAGATTTTCTGTATTTTATCATGTTACATTTGACCAATATGGAAACTAGTAAGATTAGTACACTCAGATGCAATAAAGTCTTTAAGAGAAAGATGGGAGGCGACATGTTTCTTCTCATGATAGAAAGATATCTCATCTCTTACATACACAAAAAAGTACTTGGTAAGTGAATAAAAGCATATGTTCTATCATATTCTAATTAACTTAGAATTGGCAAAGGTGTTTTAGAGAGTGAGCACTCATTTTTTAAGTTTAAAGTTATAGTCTGTATGCTGACATTATCCACAGAATGTTCAGGTATTGTCCTATAAGTGACTCAAAACAAATTTTATATAAGCTCCAGAGTTGGCATACTCCTGTGATCAGGCTTGGCTTCATGTGTGTTTACCCACAAAGCTATATCACAGGCCCTCAGCTCCAAGTCTTTTGATTAAGAGATGCAAAAATATACCTTCTGAAGTTCCACACTTGATTATAAAGATCCTGGCAAATTATAAAGAAAGGGACACTCTCAGTTGAAAAAGCTTACACTAACAAAGCCTTCTGTCTTGGAAAAACTGATAGACAAGGAAGGGAGCCCTCCTCTTACAATTTCTGTTTTACTTTGTGCTGTGGCCACAGTGAAATTATAGGGAAGATACAGACAGAAGAGCATGCAGGTTAGAAAAAACAAACTGTTCTTATTCATTAATGTTACGAGTGTGCCTACTTAGAAAGATCACAAAATATACAAAGAAATTTAATCCAAATGAAGTTTTCAGGGCTTTGTTTAAATGAATGTGTTTATTCAATACAATTACTCATTGGAATCTTAGCAAGAAACTTCGTAGAAATTCAGAAGCTAATATTAAAACTTATGTGGAAATGCAAATACCTGAGAATGTTGGAAACAAATTTTAAGAAGAAAAGGGGAAGGGCTTATGCCATACCACTAGATTTAAAGAAATGGTCTAAAGCTACAGTGTACTACTCTGTGTAGAATGGCGCTGATGTGAGCAGAGGCTGTGTAAGGGCAGGGGTAAGCATCGTTCCACACAGGAAATCAAGCAGTGCTTTGTAGCAATTGTGATACAATTGATGAAAGAAGAGACTTTACATCGAAAGGTGGTGGAAGTGGACATTCACATGGAAACAAGAGTAAGCCTTGATTTGAGCACATCAAATTCTGGAAATTCTAGAAAAAAAATTTCTAAGAAATTTGGTAAGGGAATAGTTAGGAAAACTTTGCTAGGCAAAGCCAAGAAGAATATTAATAGAAGCAGTAAAATATTAAAATTTGTTTTTAAAGATTTATTTATTTTATGTGTATGGTGTTTCCTTAAATGTATGTGAATGAATTTCATGCATTCCTGGTGGCAGCAGCGATCAAAAACAAGTCCCTGCTCTTCTGTAGCTGGAGTTATGGATAGTTGTAAGCCACCAAGTCGGTGTTGAGATGTGCCAGGTCTTCCACAAGAGTAACAGCTGCTCTTACCCACAGAGTCATCTCATCAGACCCTCCAAATTAAATTTTTTAAAATTTAAGGACTTTTCCTCTTATCAATTATTATAAAGAAATTAAATGGTAGCCCACAGTAGATACAATATTTACAACTGTATATCTGTCAAGGGATCTATAAACAGACTAAAGGAAGAATTTCCATAATCTAAGCAAATTAATTGTTGGGCCCTGGCCCCCGTTCCTTGGGGAGCTGTTGCCTTGCTTGCTGACCTTGATCAGATGTCCTCCCTATGCTAATTCCCTGCCGGTTTCATTGCTCCTAAACAGCTTACCGAAGGTTCCTTGTTTGTGTACCCTGCATATTGGTGTAATGCTAGAATGTAAAACATCTGTAGCTTCCTTTTGCCCTCCCAGGTTCTTCCACTGTGCTGTAAGTCTGTATTTAAGGCTTCTTCCCTCCTTCAATAAAAGGCATTCTACTGAGACGAATGACCCGCTGTCTTGTCTCTCTTTTTAATCCTCAGCCCCTCTCTCAGACATGGTGAACGAGTAGTAATGCGGGCGTTGCTACAATTAATGTTTTCAAAAAATGTAAAACATTGGAAAAGAGACTTCAGCAGAAGACAATGAAAATGATAAGATAATCAGCATCACTAATCATTAAAGGAATGCAAATTAAACACACATGGTGTTTTTACTTACCTATTGGCAACTCAGAGTAAGATAAATGTAAGGTAAATACCCACAGCCTGAGGACAGTCTTCCTCTCTACTTTCTAATGGGAATATAAATTAGCTAGTGCTTCCTGGGAAAACAGAATCAAGTTTTATCTTATAAATTCATTCATGTACTTAGTATCAGACCATGCAATTCCACCATTAGAAATTTACTAATGTGTAGGAAAATATGATTATATGCAATATGTACATGGGTATTTATGTTAGCTTTATGTTGAAAAATAAAATCAACAATAATGTCCATTACCTGGTGATTAATGACACTCATTGTAGGACAATATAACGAAATGCTAATAATGAGGATGGAAGTGAAAAAAAATGAACTTACTGATGTGAAAGCAAGAATGCATCAAAAATCATTATGCCAAGGGAAATAAACCGTACCCCAAAAAACTACTTAATGGGTGTCCCGTGTATATGAAAGTCTGGAGAGGCCCAAACCACAATATTAGGGGCTCAGGGACCAGTTCTGATGGAAGGCAGTGGACTAGAGAGGAACACCAAAAAGGTTCTGGTAAGCTGGCGTGGTTTACTGAATGTGGAACTGCTATGTAAACATTCTTGTTAAATTTTATTGAAACATGCACACACATTTAGCAAGTGTCACTTGAACAAACAAATCATGCTGCAGTAAGAGTGAATAAAAAGGAATCCCCTAATATGTACTTTGGAGGCCTATTTCTGATTCTAATTGTTATATTCAAGTCAAAGAAGGCTCACCTTCTTAGTGTCAAGTTGTCCTGATGCTTATCTACCTCCAATTCTATCATGCATCAGTGGGTTTCCATCTCTGTTGCTTTGTTGTGAATTTGAAACCAAACAAAATTTTTTATATTAATCCTGCATTTAAGTTGTAATGGGCAGCATTTTTATTGGTTCAATTAACCATGTTATAAAAATAATCTTTCTATTTTATGGTGTATGAATATTTTAATTATATACAAATACATTTAAAACACATATTAATTATCATAAAAATGATGGATACTATTCAATAGAAAATGGATATGTGTGCTCTTTCCATATAATTAAGTCCCTTAGTTAAGGTAAATTACTCGTAAATAATTTAAATTTTTTTTCTCAAATTTCTCTTGTGTAGGTATGATTGGACAATTTTCTTTTTCAAATAAAATATCTTACAGTATGTACATGTCAGATTATATAAATAGGTTACCCTCTATAGCTGGGTCACACAGAAAAACAGAAAATATAATTTGTTCAGCTATTTATTTGTTTGTAGCACTTAAGTGTGTAACAATTTGATAACTTAAATTGCATATCAAGATATAAATTCTGTTGGATATCTATTTCTAACACTCTTGTGAATATGTAAACATAACATCTTGAGCTCATCACTTTTCTAAATACATTTCCTGCTATGTTCTTGGTGCTGTGGCAATACAGAAATAAAGACACACCTTAGACAAGAGGAAGAGAGCTTTGAATGCTAGAAAATATAGCCTTAAATCTTCTGAGGAATTGTGGATACAACCCCGGACATTGTGTTAGGGTTGTAGACGATCACTGACTTATCTTTATCTCAGTGTCCACTGCATGTTTAGCTCCTTAGTCTAATTGTTTAGACACAATAATCTCTCAAGGGACTTTTTCATTTTTGTTTTATCTGCATGGGGTTTTTACCGTCATATCATTTGTTCCTCACCGTGTTGATAAGTTCTCAGACAAACGACAGTGTTGGATCTCACAGGACTGGTGTTACAGACAGCTGAGAAATGGAAATCCAGTTCCAGACCTCTGCAGGAGCAGCTTGTGCATTTAAGGACTGAGCCATCTCTCCAGCACAATAACAAAGCATTTGTATTATTAGTCATTAAAAATAGATTCTTAAGATACTTTTCTCAACTTTTGGAAAATAAGAAAGATTGATGTACCTACTCATCTTATAACTACAAACACATCAAATCGTGTATCAAGATACTTAAAAATATAGAACCCTAGTGCATCCTATAATTGAATTTGAGTTTGCAGTCCTTTGTTTTAGAATTGATCTCTGCTTCCTTCCTTCATTGATATTCTTGAATATCTACTCTCTTCCTGTCAGTAAACAGGAGAACTCCATCCCATTGTCCCTACCAGAGTTTTTATGCTCTTAGCTCTATCACCTAACCACACATTCAACTACTGCTACCATATAAAGAAGAAAGGCAAATTCTCCACTAGGCACTGTGAAAGTCAGCCAAGCAGAGCCTGTAATGAATATGAGACACAAGTGAGGATGACTTTCTATAAAAACTGAGTAAGCCACTTGAATTTGGAAAACTGAAAACAAACAACTACTTGTAGACATTTGCTAGACTGCTTATCAATTAGTCCATTCAGAAACTGCTAGCTATATTGAGTTCAACAGCCTGACTTCAGTAAATGGAAACTAGAGTTGTGGACAATGAGCATCAGAAAAGCAAAAACATCAAAGTCATCCCCTTATGTTTATATCCCATAATTCTGAGCTTTGTTTTTGAAATGGTATCAGGAAAGACATAAGACTGTATGAAATCATGTTCTGGACTCTTTAAGGAATCTATCTGAGAATAGAATATAGGAAATTTTCAGTCTGAAAATGATACAAGTTGCGTATTTGATCTTGAATTATGGCAATGAGAAAAGGAAGAGGATAATATTACTAAACATGCAGAGATGAAAGCAGAGTGTATGTCAACTTCTGACATATCCTCATTATTTTCTAGAGTGCTTCCTCTCTTTCTGGCACAATGGATGGTATATTGACAGGCTTGTATGTTTTGCCATAGTCTTGGAACCAAACTGTTTTCCAAGAGATTCTTGATTTAATGTGGGCTGTTGTAGCACCCATTTGAAAGCAAGGTTTCCTTGTGGTTACTGGTATATTGGTACCTCTGACTGTGTGGATTGGGTCTGGGCCTCAGGCTCATACTCCTGTGTTTTTCCTTAGGGTCGTATTCCAGGTGGCAGCTATTCATCTATCGTAATTTCTGAGCCTTTTACCAAAGTTTTTTCATTAAACCTACTATAAGCATCTTATATTGAAGATGGTGAGATGCAGTACATGACACCAGGCAGCCCTTAGTGCAAAGTTACAACCTCCTTGCTCGCCATCTAATGTGCATGTGTGCATTTGTGTGCATGTGGTATAGTGTGTGTGTGTGTGCGCGCATGCACGTGTGATTTAAATGGCATAAACAGAAAGTGGTATACTTATTGCAACACACCTTCACATAAAATGTTTTTTTATGGAAAAATTACACGTCTAGAAACTTCTGGGTTAATTTTTCCTGAGAGTTTTCCTTGTGAGTAGTTTCCTATCTGAGCTGACAGCTCCAGCTCTGCAGACTTTTCTCATCCCTATGCTGGAGAGGACAATGCATATCATAAGAAAGCTTAGAGGTATGACTGGGTAATAGTTATGGTTAAAGGGATAAGGAATATTGTCTCATAGGAGGAGCTATGGGGAAAGTGTGAGGTTGACTTCTTGATCTACTGATTAATCCAAGAAGGAAGGTGTAGGTAGTGACATCCTCTGCGCATTGGTGACAGACCATCAAGGAGTCAGTGTTCATTTTAGACATCATTTGTCCATTCTGAGTGATGACTAGAATTCTTTTCAGTCAACTCCTGTCAATTGACCAATAGCTGCTTTCTTTTCTTTTGACTCTGCTTCATTCTTTCTCTGAGACCTTGTCTCTTGGTTATGTTGATTTCTGTAGCAAGCTAAGAAGAAGAGACAATATTGTATGAAATTTTTTTGTCTCTTTATAAGTAATTTTCTAAAATGTCTTTTCTCTCCTCTGGGAAGTTCAGTTATCTTTTGGCCTCTTTCACATTTTCTTCTGCTTTCCAAAATACAAATATTTCTAATGTCATTGAAAATTCTACCAAACAGGTTATCTACACCATTGTCTTCTCTTTGTGGATCACATTTCTCTGCTCAAGTTCACATATGATAGGTGTTTATGGGAAACATGACAGTAAAGTTCCCCTTACTTTGTGCTTAACAGATTGTGTCTTCCAAAACATTCTTTCTCCTTTTTTAATCATCATACAATTATTTTCTGTATATTTTAAATTTTCTTTTACTGAAAATAGATTTTTTTCATACAGGACATTCTGATTATGTTTTCCCCTGCACAGCTCCCTCAGTTACTTTTTACCTCCCTTCCCATCTGTATCCACACATTTTCTGTCTCTCATTAGAAAACAAAAAAGAATATAAATAATAATAATAAAGTAAAATAAGACCAAAAATAAAACAGGCAAATCAAAATAAAAAAAAAACAGAAGAAAAATAACCAAAGAAACATGTATAGACACAGAGACACACACATTTGCACACACAGGAATCCCATAAAAACACAAAATTGGCAGCCCTAACATATATGTAAAGGACCTGTAAGATTAATAACAATAATAAAAACCAAACAACCAAAACTAAATAAACCACCACCACCACCACCACCACCACCACCACCAACAACAACAACAACAACAACAACAAAGCTCTGTGAGAAAACATTGTAAGACAAAGAGCCTTCAAAGATTCTAATGAGTTTGTTTAGTGCTGGCCATCTACTCCTTAGCACCTTACCTTAAGAGTTATATGCATATTTGGTGAGAAAACTAATTTTTATTTGCCATAGTTATTAATTAGTGACAGCTTTTGGGTTATTGAGGGTAGCATTGGGTTATTGAGGGAGCACTCTCCTCTCAGCACTGGGACCCATTTAGTGTAGACCCATGCAGGCCCTGTGCATGCCGCCACTGTCTCTGTGAGTTCATATGTGCATAGATCCTTCTGTGTTTAGAAGGCACTGTTGCCTTGGTGTCCTCCATTCCCTCTGGCTCTTACAACCTTTCCACCTCTTCTTCCACAGGGTTCCCTGAGCTCTGAGGGGAAGGATTTTTTGGAGATTCCTGTAGTGGGTAGCCATTCCAGCTTTGACCTGGAAGTTCCAACCCCCACTGAGGCTTTGGTAACTGTCACGCCTTGTAGGGGGGGCTGAGAGAGGATGCTGAAAAACTGAGATCTGGATGTGCCAGCTATCTTGGTCTGGGACCCTGGATGGACACTGAAGGTAGACCAAGCAGAGTTCTCCAGAGAAAACCGCCGGACTGCACCATTCCCAGACCCTGTAGCCTATCCCTTCACTTGTAAGTTACCCCACAAAATAAACCTCCCTTTTAACTACGTGGAGTGGCCTTAATAATTTCACCAATAGATCCCTTTTAGTTCTGAATGTTCCAAGATCTCTACTCTCTTTATGTTGTCTGACTGTGGGTCTCTGTATTTGTTCCCATTTGCTGCAGGAGAAAGCGTCTCTCTTGATGGTTGTACAATGCACTGATCTATGTGTGTAGCAGACTATCATTAGGAGTCATTTTATTTGTATATTCCTTTAGCAGAACAATAGTATTTGATTCTCCCCTCGGTTCCTGGCTTAACTAGTCTCAGGTTCTTAGCCACAAGAGCAGTGTTAGGTCTGGAATTCATCTCATGGAGGGGGCTGTAATTTAGTCAGATATTGGTTTGAGTACTCCCAAAAGTTTTGTGCCAATATTGCACTAGCACATCTTGCAGGCAGGTTATCACTGTAGATCCAAAAGTTTGTAGCTGGGTTGGTGGTTACCTTTCTTCTTTGTAGCATGCAGAGTAACTTCCAGTACAATGGGCACTATTCCATAGGAGTGAAGGATCTAGGTAGGTACTAGCATGGTTCCTCTGTATTCAATGAGTTGTGCTGGTGTTCACTTCAGCAGTAAGGGTTTGCCATTAGTATGATGAGATTAGTATAACAATCAATAGTTATGGTAATTGCCTATGTTTTTTGGGGGCGTGGGGTGGGGATTCCCATGGGGTCCCATTGGCCAACTAATCTGTTAGATGTATCCTATTCTCAGTACTGAGAGCTTCATTTGGTGATAAGAGATGTCTAGCTGGGGCTCCATTTCCCACCTGATATCTTTGTGATTTCATTCAGATTGCCTTCATACCTGTATATGTTTTAGGAAGCTTCTACTGTACTAGGTTTCCATGCAGTCCCTCAGATGGTCCTTAGTTTTAGATTCCTGTCCTCAAATTCTCTCCCCCTCTTTCTCTCAGCTTCTCTCTCCCTCTCCATTTGATCCTCCCTTTCCAGACCCTACCCCACCTCATCTATCCAAAACTTTCTATTCTATTTTCCATTTCTAGGGCAATTCATCCCTCTTAAACTTTGTTCTAGGATGCAATAAGTAATGCAGGAATAATTAGATCCATTCAAAACTTGTTTATAAGTGTTCTCTTCCGAGACTAGAGGCTCTCTTAGCCTGTGTAGAGCATACCACTGAGATGTGTGGGTTTAGGCACTGAACCAAACTTCCACTGAGCTGGCCAGTGGAAATGTGTGTGTGTTTGTGTGTGTGTGTGTCTCTTTCTTTCTCTCTGTCTGTCTTTCTGTCTTTTTCACACTCTCTCAGCGGAAAGTAGAGAAAGTTGATTCATTCAATGTGTCCATAGTAGGAAGAGTAATAAATAAAAGGTCTAGTGGCCCTGCCTCTCCAGTACAGGTCTATCATCTGTGTTCTTGACGTGAGGTTTGGTTTAAAAGGAAGCAAGTAGTGTTAATAACGAAGCAGTCTTGATCAAGGTGTGGTCCCATCCATCATTTACACATCACTGTCACAGCTCCAGGCTCTCCTGAAAGGTGATATGACAAATTGTCTGAACTGTGTGAAATTGCTCCCTAGGAGAAAAATTCCTTGTATCAATGGCATCAGGCTTCAATCTTTTCCTTCTGCTAGCATGAGATTCCAGTTTCTGGGGGACCATTGTTTCAATAGTAATAGCCAATCTGAGGGGTATAACTATCTCTTTATTTCTGTCACTACAGTTACAATAGCATTGCAATTTTCATTTTATATTTAGAAATATATTGAAGCCTAGGATAAGATTTCTTTAGAAAATTAATTGCACTTTTCCTTCACTAGAAAACAAATAGCTTTACAATATACAGTAGCTTAATTAAGTTAAAGATTTAATGTCAATTCTTTCTGCCTTGGACTTTTAAATTTTTCAATTCTATAATGGAAATTTAAATAAAAATTTATGTATATTTACTGACTAGATTTCAAATTTTGAACATATATACATATTCAAATTTAGACTAAATATATATATTCAGGTATCTAGAAAATTAATTGTGATGAATAGAATTGTTAAATGTTAAATTTGAAATTGAAATGAGTGAGGTTCTCTAGCATGCAAGGAAAGGTGGAGAGGGAGTTAGAGATTTGACAGCTATTCAGAAGGTAAAGTAGAAAAGAAAACCTTTGTTACTAGTTAGTAGTAGGTTGTGAGAAAAATAATCAGCTTTGCTCTTGGACTAGGCTGAAGCTCCTACCAATCATCAAAAGAGGAAATATGAGCCATGTGGCAATGGCGCACACCTTTAATCCCAGCACTCAGGAGTCAGAGGCAGGTGGGTCTCTGTGAGTTCAAGGCCAGCCTGGTCTACAGAGTGAGATCCAGGACAGGTACCAAAATGACACAGAGAAACCCTGTCTGGGAAAAAATAAACAAACAAACAAACAAAAAACCAAAACAAACAAAAAATATGGAAGGAAGATAGAGAAGTTGAGCAGGAAGTAAGGATGGTAAATTCTGTTTCCCATGTACTCAATGTCATATTTATGTTAGTTCACATGATCTGTAGATTGGGTCAGTTAAATTTTCATCCACTATGCACCTACCACAGCCAGCCCTTTTGCTAAGAACAAAGAGGAGAAATGATGAAGAGGATGAGGTAACAGAATCAACAAGGTATGTATTTATTGAAACTTGATATACAGTGGTGTCTTAATGCACTACTAAGCCTGAAAAATTCATGACAAATTTTAAATGTAAATGTTAGCAAGAAAAGATCAATAAAATACAGGTTTACAGACTTCCTTTCGTAAATAAGGCCTCCAGTCATTTTCAGAATCAGTTGACCCCTCCACTTAATATAACATGCATGCTAGCTCTGACTCTCAGCCAAACTAATTTTCTGCTCTTGCTTCAAAGAAGATTAGAAGCAAGGAGCGAACTGCTAAAGGCAGTTACATTTTCAGTAGTGTAATGTGATCACTGACAGGTTGACAGGAAGGGCAAGGAAAGAAAATACACAAAGAACCACTACACAGGGCAATGTAAGTCCTAAAATACCCAAACAGCTATTTACTTTCATATTGCAAAACAAAGTCAAGAATAGGAACACCTCTTCATCATCTACAAATAAAAGAAGTGCCATTATCCCCTCTCAATATAGCTTGAATATTTAAGAGATTTTATAACATGATTTCCTTCCAGTGTTAAACAGACTTATTAAAAAGTGGTCATGTTAATTTCTCTTTTATTTTTTTCAAATGTATCTTTAGCAACCTTTTTTATTCTACTCTGGCTCTAGAATCCCAAGAGGATCAGTAGAAGCAGAAAACACTGCTGTGTGAGGACATGCTTTCTTTCTGTAAATTTAAGCTTGGAAGAAATAAAAAGAGCTCAGCTCTTCAAAGGTGTGGGTCAGTTCTAAATATCTGACCTTGAGTAAACATTGGGCCTATTAAAAGTCTTTATGGAAACTGTTAAGAATTCTTCTAAGAGTCAGATTGATAGAGAAAGGACCAAAAAAAGTGTACACAACTGTTTATGGAACATCAGACAAATATGTACATCTTTATTTTTGAAGATAAAGTATACACACGGATGTGTATGTTGTTAGCATGGTGGTTTGAAAAATGCTTAGCAATACAATAGGAAAACATAGATGGTATCATATAAAATCATTTATGTATTTCAGAATGAAATACTGTGTTAAAATATTTGAGATAGTAAAACATTATAATACATAAGACAAAAATGTGGCAAATAAATTTTAAGACTAATTACTATGTATCAAAAAACAGATTTAACTGAACACAGAGAGAAATGAAAGGAAATCTCATATCCAGGCAAAGAGTTAAATGCTGAACCATGAACAGTACAGAAAACATTGGCACTATAGGTCACATTGAAAGTGAAAGTTTGAGAACTTGGGTTGCAAAGAAAATGGGTAACACACAAGAAGAAAAATTATCTTCACAAGGAAATGGAAAATATACACCACATTAACAAAGTCAGTGTTTCCAGGAGAAGTAAAACAAAAATGAGTAAGACCATGCAAGTAAGTGGGGAGCTGTTGGTCACAGTACACACACTTTCAGTTACAAATGGCAGAAAAGCTGTGGATTTCCAAAATAAGGGAAGCTGTTCAGCATTAGATGAAATTAGATGGAAGAATTCAATCTTGAATAAAATAAAACTCTCTTGACCTAAAACAGCTCTACTATCCATTGTCCATCTCTGAAAAAGGATCTCTAAGTATAGGAAAAATAAAGGAGAGTACTGGCTACATTTTAAACCAATTTCTTATTCTCTTCTCTTCCAAAGGGCACTAAAGGTCATTGGCAAAATCTACCCAAGGCTTCAAAATGTGGCAATTTCTATAGTAGTTATAATGTTGCAGATCATATGCAGAGAACGACAATCTTTGAATACTGTTTAAGAATTAATCATAATATTGTTATCAAAACCTGATAAACAAAATAGAAAATTTTGTTTATCCCAAAGAGCATTCAATAAAATTTAGCCAAGTGTATTTACATAATATTATACACTCTACTTTGACTAAATATGATTCTCAGCAACCAAAGAAGATGATTTGATAGAGAAAAGTCATTAGTGAGTCTCTCTGTATTAAATCATAGAAGAAAAACAATGGCATAGCTTTTAAACACACTAGATTTCATTTGAATGAATTAACATTTGATTTGTGAGTTTAAATACAGTATATACAGGCATAATATTGGTACTTTTCTTTAGATGGTAGCTGGGCACACATAAACATACATGTGGTGCATAAAGTCAGATAAATACTCTATGTCATGATTACAAAGCTATTATATTTCCATTAATAAGGAAATAAATCAATCATAGATGTCTACCGTCACCTCCGTGAGCACATTTTAGAAAAACAGTTAATAAGGTGAAAAGATTACAGCTAAAAGCTTTGAAAGAGGGGAAGCAAGTTAATTTCTAAGTGACAAATTTTGTTAAATAAATTGAAAAGTTGAGAAAATCAAGCTTTCCTATTACCCTTAGGAACAAATGTTATATAGAAATGCATGTACACAAAAGACATATCTAACTGCACTTAGAAAATAGAATGTTTGCAGGTAACACTTCCATTTCCCAAGTAAGTGCCACTGGCATACTTCACAGGCTTTAATCCACTAAACCACTGAAGAATACAATTTCCTTGACATACGATAAAGTCTGTATTTACCAGGGTCAAACGCAAACGTCAGTTTAGATGTTTTAGGTGTTTCTGTTCTATTTTGTTCTCATAGAACCTGATACTTTGCTTTTATAAGAGAGAAAACTCAGAGACAGATATATCTGAAAAAAATAAGAATAGATTTTATTTCTCTGCTTTTTGAGATACTATAGTAGTTTATAAAGTCCTAACAATTGAGCTATTGTTTCTTTTTACATGTGAAGAGAAAAAATATATGATGCTCAAATGAGTTTATGAAAAGCCTCATAGATGGCAATCTTGTATGCTTGTGTTTATATTGCAGGCACAGTGATTGTTCAGAGTAGAAGATGATGAATGATTAGCAATGAAGGGAGGTAACGTCAGGTAGTGTATGTCAGATAAGTAAAGGAGAATCAGCCTTCTCTCAGTTGTACTCAACTTAGGTTTTTTCCCCAAAACAGAGGAATTAGAGCAAGTACACGGAAAGCATGTCTGCTGTGTCTCTCCATGCTGCAGGATGGGAACGCTGACCACCGATGGAACCATTTTACAGCAGTGTGGAGATAAAACAACTGAGAAAGTAGAGGCCAGCCTAGAAGCTTTGGTCAAGCCATTCAACTTGATCCTAAGAATTCATATTTCTGTAGTATCCTATTGAATTTATTTTGATTACAAGAAATTTTATTATCTTTCATGTTTTTGTTAGGCATAATCAGAAAATATTGCATCAGTTTTTCAACAGAATGACTAAACTTGGCTAAAACAAGAATACTTTTGACCAAAAATCCATATTAAAAAATTAAAAAGGAAAACAATAAAATATGTTATAACTAAACAAGCATTTTGAATTTCTAGTGTAGGTTTCCATTCTTATTTTAAAGAGAGTAAGGATTATATGTTCTTTTAGTCATTTATTTTCCATCATCTCTGTTCAGTTTTCTACCTCTGCATTAGCAGAGCACCTGTCAATTAGCTTCCAGGTGAATTAAGTTTATATATTCAAAGTGAAGGAGACCATGCATCCCATGTAATAATATGATACCTGCACATTAAATGCCAGTACAATCAGTAGTGCTTGATGTCATATTTATTTTCAAATCAATCTTTGTCATCCTAATATCCATTCTGCATTTATATGACACTTGTACATTCTGCATTCACATAGTACATGTACATTCTGTATTTATAAATAGTACATGCACATTCTGCATTTATATGTAGTATGTACATATTTTGCACTTATATATAGTATGTGCACATTTTGCATTTACATAGTACACATACATTCTACATTTATATATATTGTATTTACAGTCTTCATTTATATATAGTAAACGTACATTCTGCATTTACATAGTACACATACATTCTGCATTTATGTGTAGTGCATTTACAGCCTGCATTTATATATAGTACACATACATTGTGTTTTCTACATTAAGTGTTTCAGTACTGCTCTTTCGATCCTCCTTTCTTCAAATGTCAAATAAAAACTAGCTCTGGAAGGTATTCCACAATAATAGTCACATTCCTTGGGCTTATTTGCTCTCAAATTGCTCCTTTTCATTGTGGTTTCTCTTCAAGGCATCATTTAGGACCTGTCTTCCAGTATTTGAAGATAATCAGAATCAATTGAATTACAGAAAAATCACTAACTCTCACATTAAATTGTCAATATTTGTCAAGAATCCAGCCCTATTGATTCTTTGTGTGTCTGTGCTCATGACTTGCACATTTTCTGTTTCTACATTTCCTCAAATATCTGTCACAGGTGGCATTTGTCTAAGGCTCAGAAACAGCTTGAATCCAGGAAAGAAGAATGGAAAACCACATTGGATTTTGTAAGGTAGTTAAGGTAGTCCATCTCATCATTTTGGGATACTTAACCTCCTTCTTCTCTACTTGCATTCTCTGGCATCTTTATGACTTTATATTCAAATGCTTCTAAATGCTCCTTAATTGAAGATTTCAGAAGTTTTCCTTCTAGTGCTTTGTATAGGACTGGATTTGTGGATAGATATTGTTTAAATCTGGTTTTGTCTGAGAATATTTTGTGTACTCCATCTATGGTGACTGAAAATTTTGCTGGGCATGTACTCATTCATAAGTGGATACTAGATGTAAAGCAAAGGATAACCAGACTGCAACCCACAGCTCCAAAGAAGCTAGATAACAAGGAGGACCCCAAGAGGTAAACATAGATTGCCCTGGGAAGGGGAAGTAGATGAGATCTCCTGCGAAAAATGGGGGTGAGGGAACAATAGAGGCTAGGGAATGGGGGATGAAACATAAGGGAACTGGATGGTCAAGCTGGAACAGGGACAGAGTGGGAGAACAATAAAAGAGGTATCTTGATAGAGGGAGACATCATGGGGATGGGGAGACACCTGTTGCTAGGAAAGTTCCCAGGAATCCACAAGGATGACCCCGGCTTAGACTACTAGCAATAGTAGAGAGGATGCCTGAGCCGGCCTACCCTGGTAATCAGATTGGTGAATACCCTAACTGTCATCATAGAGCCTTCCATTCAGTAACTGATGGAAGCAGATATAGAGATCACAGCCAAGCACCAGGCCAAGCTCCAGAAGTCGAGTCGAAGAGAGAGAAGAGGGATTCTATGAGCAAGGGCATCAAGATTATGATGGGGAAACTTACAGATACAACAGAACCAAGCTAGTGGGAACTCATGAACTTTAGACCAACAGCTGTGGAGTCTGCATGGTACTAGACTAGGCCATTTGCATAAGTGATAGAGTTGTGTAACTTGGTCTGTTTAAGGGGCCTTAGCAGTGGGAATAGAATCTATCCCTGGTGCATGAACTGGCTTTTTGGAGTCCATTAGCTATGTTGGGACACCTTGAGCAGCCTTGATGCAGGGGGAGGGGCTTGGACCTGCCTCAACTGAATATACCAGGCTTTGTTGACTACTTATGGGAGGCCTTACCTTTTCAGAGGAGGAGGGAATGGGGGTAGGCTTGGGTAGGGTGGGAGGAGGGATGAGAGGGGTATCTGTGGTTGATATGTAAAATGAATAAAAAAAATTCTTAATTAAAAGATTTCAGACCATTTTGTTTCATGAAACTTGCCACATCACCAGCTAAAACAGTTTTTTTTCCCTTTATGAGTGTAGTGTATGTGTGTATGTGTGAGGGGAGAATGCATGTGTGTGTGTGGTGGGGGGTTGTGTGAGGAATCTGTGTGCATGTGGAATCCAGGTGTCAACATTACTACACCCCACCTTAAGTTTTTGAGAAGGGTTCTTTCATTGAACGTAGCTTACTTTTTCAGCTAGACTGACTGTGCATTGAGCCTCTATGATCTTTTGGTCTCTGCCTCCTCTCCCTCCTCCATGTAGGCTGGAGTCACAGGATCATACTACCACGTTCAGCTTTTACATGGGCACTTCAGACCCAAATTCCAATTCTTATTCTTACACAGTAAGCACTTTACTCTCTGAGTCATATGTCCAACCTGTTGGATTTTATACCATATAGAAGCTAGAGAATTACTGTACAAATTGGGAACCAGGATAAAGGTTAAGAACACATAACACAAATAAGATAAACCGAGATGACGCCAACCAAGACCCCGACAACCACTGGCTATGCCTCACTAGCTTGTGTTACTTCCTCAAAGCCTATTTGAAAATTCTTTTCCAGCCAAATTAAGAAGATGACATGGTTGACTTGACTTGGCTGGACATGGCACATCCATTTCCAACACTGTTTTTTTCAATGAATTATATGAGGCAGCATTTCAAAGGCCAAGTGAGGGAGCTCCAACAGAATCATGGTAAGCATTTGAGGTTCTTATGGGAGAGAATATTTGCATCTTCCGCTTTGACCACTACATTAGTGTCAAATTATTATTAAATATGTTCTAGTGGGAAAACTACAGAAGCTAAAGCCATTCCCAGATGCTAGTGAAATTTGAGTGGTGTGTGTGTGTGTGTGTGTGTGTGTGTGTGTGTGTAAGAATGTATAAGAAAACTTTCTGCCTCTAATCTGAGGGATTGATTCTTTAAAACAATTTATATGACTTTATTAGTCATTTCCTTCTAACATTTAAGGAACAAATGAAATTTGGCAATACCTCCCCCAACTTCCCCTCTCAGTTTCCTATGGTCTTATCTCATTTGCTTGACAATGACTTTTAGTGTTGGGTAGGTAGGAGGAAGGTCTGTCTGACTCGGTCCAAGAGAAGGCAACTCCTAAAGCTAAGAATAGACTCAAGTAAGGAGAGATTCAGCACTTCCAGTATAGTTTACCGCATCCATGTCATGTTAGAGATGATCAAAACAAAAACACTCTGTCCAAAAAAAAAAAAAAAAAGAAAAAAATGCGATTGATGCCTGTTGACACTTTGACACTAGGAGTAGTGGCCAAGGAGGATTAGAATTCATTTGTGTTGTTTATTTCCAGAAAGCAATATTAATCCTTTGGAAGGGAACTTCATGGTGGCAAGAAAGTAAAGATGAAAAGATAGGATAATAGTTGTGCTTTATGTTGATTTCCATATAAAATATATTTAAAGTGAAATTACACCGCATCATTCCTAATTACTACTTTGCAACTGTTCATTGCATCTAACTGTAATTGGTTGAGGCTGAAAACAAGAGGGGTCTCTTCTATAATTGAAAATCCATAAACAAATGTCATCATGGCTTCGTGGAGGTTTGATTGCTAATGCATGTAGAAATGCCCTGTTTTATAAGTGACGGTAAATACATTGTAAGATAGCATCACCAGTTCCTGGAGATACTTCAGAAGTGATGATATCCTCTAGCACAGAAGCGGCAAGGATTTCTTTCTACACTTGTGATTTTAGCTGACCACTGATTGCCTCAGAAGTAGAGTGACTGGGGACAAACTAGAGATGGAAAGCTGTGCAAAGTGCAACCAATAAACAAACCCAAGCTGTAACATGTTCTGTAAACCATAGCTGCCACGCTGAATGAGTAATTATGCTATTGCAGAAATGATAAATAATGCTTTGCTATCTTCACTGGGAAAATGAAGTGTGTGCTGCCCCTCAAATTGCTAAAGGTGAAACCTGCTTCCTGGGGCCCATCTGTCAGAAGGGACATGATCTGACAAGATAATTTTTCTTAAAGTGTTGCTTGCTTGGGTCTATGGAATAAAAACAGGCAGTTTATAAAATTTATCCATACTTCCTGTGATTCAGTAGAGGAAAATTAAATCCTAATTAAAACTCTATGGAAGATGTGTTATAGCATCATGTTTTTGAATGTAATTAACTATGATTGAGATTCTTAGCATCTTTAAATTGACAAAAATTGTATTTTATAGTTTATTTCAATGGAAGTTGAAATATAAAATATCAAAAGATAGTGTACCAAATTATTATATTTGTGTATTTCATCAGCTGAAGGGTCTTTAAAGCTCCCAGTAAGCAGAAGTTTCCAATCACCTACTAGTTTTACAAATTGCTACAATAAGGGTCACATACTAGAAGAAAATAATCCACTGACCTTCTTTCCACACACAACCCATCTAAGTTAGACCACTTTAGTCTAACACCACAGCAACTAGCCATTCCTTCCAGACACACCCAGGAGTCTAGACTCAATGGATATAAGACTTTAGTAAAGATCTTCTGAGCAGATTCAAGGGGCCAGTCCCTAACACAGCAGATGGCCAACGAGCATGATCAGACCTCTAAGACCATTCATTCTCTCCTCCTGTGTACATCACCTATGTAGATAGTGCTCATTTTAAGTCAAATTTTAGAGAGTTGTTTTTCATTTGTGTGTGTGTGTGTGTGTGTGTGTGTGTGTGTGTGTGTGTGTGTGTAGTGTGTGGGAGTGTTTATGGTGGGTGGGGTGGGGGAGTGGGTTGTGTGTATGTGGGTGTGTGGTGTGTGTGTGTCCAGTGAGTGGGTTACAGAAAGTCTAGCATGAAATTACACAAATTTAGATTTACTTGTTCTTTTCCACTGAACTCAGTGATGGTTCTAATTTTTATTGCTGATATAGGAGATAGGTTACTTTGTTTCCTGCACTGAATTTGAGTTTGAACTATACATTAAATACTGTGACTTTTAATTCTAGCTATTTCTTAAAACAATTTCATTATGCATCAATTTTCTTGTCAACTAAAGTATTATCTAATCAAAGGAAATTTCCCAATGATGTTTCATAACGGCTTTACAAATGTTGGATAAACATTTGTATCCTAACTAACAAATTCTAAGGCACTATGCACTCTTTTCTCTAGAAATGAAAATATATTATCAAAGGCAATAAAAATAGAAAACTTGATGTGAATGGGGAACAATTTCAATGCCTGGTATTAGTAAACTTGTATTTGAGAATATCCTGGATTACATGAACCTATCCATCTAAATTCTCACTGGACAGCGCTCTATTGTCAAGAATCACACTGACGTCTGATCTCAGAAGTAGATGCTTAATATCAGAAGGTTAATTTCTGGACATAATATTGTAGTAATAAAAACTGAAGCTCAGGATTAGATACAAATGCAGAGTTTTTAATGACAGGGATTATAAGTCTATATTTATGTTAAATATAAGTACACCTTTGTTGGAAGACAATTCTCTGTGTATAATTGGCATTTCTGCAAGTATCTTCCTGAACAATGAACATAGCTTTTGTCATAAAATATGTGGACACCTTAAACTTAGCATCTCTTTGCTCCTACTCAACCTGTTGTATCTGCATGTGGCACCCGCCCCCCCTCAGAACGACATGTATGAATTGGAATTTGAACAGTTCATGCATCAGTGCTGTTGCTCTGGGTCCTGCTACAGTGAGATGATTGTGATGTTTCTTCATCATCTAGAAAAGAAAAACCAAACAACAAAACTTGCACTCCAAAGTATTCTAGACATATGTCATGCTGGAAATCATGTGAGTAGACAAAGCAGAAGTAAAAGTTGTGGAAGGTATCTGTTAAAGGGTTGAGTATTTGTTAAAACCAATGACCTTTCTCACCTGATTTAAATTTTCTTATAGGCATTAAACTTCCTGAGGCAAATGACTAAAATTAATTGCATTGGTGAGAAAAACTGCAGTACTATCCCCATATGTGCGGTTTCATTTTTCATGGTTCCAGTTACATGGTTATCTGTGATAGAACACTCTATTGTACTTTTCACAGTTTTTAGAATTAAGTATGGTATTTGAATTTAAATGAATTAATTGACTTTGATTATTTGAAACTACTGAGTACATGATAGCTGTGCCAAGAATTTGTTAATCTGAAAATAACCAGTGAGTTATATTACTAAGTTAATCACAAAACAAATATTTACATTTTAAGATATATCCTATTTCAAATAATATATGCCTTTTAATGCATGTAAATATGAAGCCTTTAACAATTAAAATGAAGTTATTGAGGCTATGAAGGAATTCAAATCACACACAAATGAAATACACTAGTTTAAAAATAAATAAACAGCATACTGTTAGTGATTAGCATGTGAAAAATAAATTTGATCCATGGTTACCAGTTCATTATCTCTTTGCATAAATGACAGTGTGCTTACTGATATGTAAAGGGTGAATCAGAACAAATGACAATGAGTCCACTGGGCATTTTATTTATTTTTCTAAGTGAAGAGTGAGTTAGTTTTAGGGAATTAACATTTTAAGGAATTTTATTTATATTTCCTTTTATAAAGTCATATTTATGATTTAATAAAATATTTTTCTTTTTTTAAAAATAGATTTATTTCATACAATATATTCTGATCACATTTTTCCTTCCCCTACCCCTCCCAGTTCCTGCCCACCTCCCTTCTCATGTGGAACCACTTCCTTTCTGTCTGTCCTTAGAAAATAATCAGGCATCAAAGGCATAATCATAAAGTAAAACAAATCAAAGACAAACACATCAGAATATGACAAAACAACCAAACAAGAAAAAGAGCCAAAAAAAAAAAAGCACAAGAAACACATATAGAAGCAAAGATACACATGTCACCTACTCAGGAATCCCATTAAAGGTCCCAAACCAGAAGCCACACTATATGTGTAAAAGAGCCATATGGTAGGAAAAAAGTGAATGACTAAATAAACTTTTCTGAGTTAACATTATGATACAATGAGCCTGAAAGATACTGGTGATGTGGTTTGTGAAGGCCCCCTATTGCTGGGCCTGGAGCCTGCCCTTGATGGGTTTCTTAGCCCAGTGAGTCTCCCTTGGAGAAGACTAGTTTTCATTTGTAAGTCACTGTTGTATTTGAGATAGCTTTGGGTGTTAGTATAGGGGTGTGTGTCTATTTCTCCTTTCAGCTCTAGGACCCTATCTGGTGGAGACCCATTCAAGCTCTGCTGTGTCTCCTTAATCCTTAGAAGACCTTAATCCTTGGTGTCCTCCATCCTCTGTCTCTTACAATTTTTCAATCCTCTCTTCCTCAGAGTTCTCTCAGCCCTGAGGGGAGGTATTTGATGGGGACATCCCATTCAGGGCTGAGTGTTCCAAGATCTCTCATTCTTTGTATATTATCTGGATCTGGGTCTCTGTATTTGTTCCCTCTGCTTCAGGTGGAAGCTTCTCTGATGGTGGCTGAGCAAGGCATGAATTTGTGAATATAGCAAATGTCATTAGGAGTCTTTTTTGTCTGCATTCCTTTAGCAGAACAGTAGTATTTGGATTTCCCCTAGGTCCTTGGCCCATCTAGTCTGAGGTTCTTGGCTACATAAGTATCTTTGTGTATGGGTTCTATCTCGTGTAGTGGACCGTAAGTCAAACCAGATATTGGTTGGTTATTCCCCTAAGCTTTGTTTCTCTATTGCACTAGTGCATCTTGCAGACAGGTCACCATTGTGGACTGAAGGATTTGAGGCTGGGTTGGTGTTTGCCTTTCTCCCTCAGTGGCATGCAGAGTGACTTCTAGTACCATGAATACTAGTTCATAGGGGTGAAGGCTCAAGGTAGGCACATCTGCTTTCTCTACGTTTAATGAGCTGTGTGTGTATTGTCTTCAAGAATATGGCCTTACCATAAGTTTGGGAAGACCCACTAACAACCTTGGCAACAGCTTGGGTTATTTGGGGGTATCCATGGAACCCCTTTGGCCAAAATGTTAATTAGATATAAACCATTCTTGGTACCAGAACTTTCATTGGTAACAAGAGATATTCAGCCAGGGCTCTGTCTTCCTGTTATTTCACAATTTCATTTACATCACCTTCATATATGTATATATCATAGGAATCTTCTACTATATTAGGTTCCTGTACTACCACTCTTTTAGCTGTCTTTACCCATATTCTCCCACTCATCTGCCCCCACCCCTATTTGATCTTCCCATTCCTGTACTCCACACCATCCATCTATAGCTATTTATTTTATTTCCCCTTCATAAGAAGATTCATCTCTCCCTGCTGGTATCTTATTCTCTACCTAACCTCTGTGGTTATGCAGATTGCAGCCTGTTTACCAATGACTTAACAACTAACATGCACATATAAGCAAATAGAAAATATAAGCCATATTTGTCTTTCTGGGTCTCAGTTATTTCACTTAGGATTTTTTAAAATTCCCTCCAATTACCTAAGAATTTCATTTTTTGAATGGTTGAGTAATATTCAATTGTATAAATATACTATGTTTTCTTTATCATTTCATCTACTGATGTTCATCTAGGTTTTTTCCAGTTTCTGGGTATTATGAATAGACCAGCAATGAACAGGATTGAGCAAGTGTCTCTGTAGTATGATGAAGCATCCTTTCGTTATGTGCTTAAGAGTGGTATAGCTGGATCTTTAGGTAGATTGGTTCTGGTCTTTCTGATTAATTGTCACATTGATTTCTATAGTGACTGCACAAGTTTGCATTCCCACCAGCAAAGGATGAGTGTCTTCCTTACTTCACATCCTTACCAGCATGAGCTGTCATTTGTTTTATTGCTCGTGGCAATTCTGACTGTCATAAAATGAAATCTCAAAGTAGTTTTGATTTGCATTTCCCTGGTGACTAAAGAGTTGAACATTTTTAAGTGCTTTTCAGCCATTTGAGTTTCCTCTTTTGAGAATTCTGTTTCTATCCATACTCAATTCTTAAATTGAGTTATTTGTTTTCTGAATGCCCAGTTTAATCAAGTAATTTTTAATGTATATATGACCAAATTGATTTTTGGATAGTTGAAATGTGAGCCAATATAGACAGAAGGTTAAACTTAACAAATTTTTTGATTGTTTATTTTTTAAATGTGTATGAGTGTTTCTGTGCATGTATGTAAATATACCATGTGCACAGAGTGCCCTGAGTGACCTGAGAGAATGTTGGATTCATTAGGGCTAGTCACAGATGCTTGTAAACTGAAGTAAACAGAAACAGAGTCCTCTACAAAAGGAGCCAGTGCTCTTAACTAATGCTCCATAACACCAGTAATAGATGCTATGAATCATGTCACTGAAATTTCAGTAGAAACTAATATTTTGTGAAGACATATTTATTGCCTAATATTATCCATCTTTTTTTTCCACATAGCTTTCTTGAGTTCTACAGATCTGGTGTCAATATCATCATAAAACACATGAATATTAAACTCCATTTAGCTAAGTGCTTTGTTCATATGTTTAAAAAATAGATTCCCTGATTACCTATTGTAGAGTTATTTAATTTGTTGGTACCATCTATATTAATCTTTAAAAATCACCAAACACAAGCTGGTTATGGTAGTTCAAGCTTTTAGTCCCAGCAATTGTGACATAATTGTAGGTGGTATCTGAAGTTAGAGGCCATCCTGATCTGCATGGGCTCTGTTCCCAAAAACACAAATAAGAAAAATTAGTAACATGAACTATAAACTATATCTTGTGAAAGCAAAGGGGAAAATTCAAGAAAGAAGAATTTGAATGTTCTGGGTTTTATCATTGGTTTTTACCATTTCAAGTGAGCACTGTGGTCCTTGTTCCTGCCATTGGTACTTGGAGGTATTAAATGTTTGATGCTTAGTGTTCTAAGGCCTCCAAGATCATAAAGAATGACCAAAATTAGGCCTTTGGTGGCTCAGGTTTAAAGTTACATAAATATTTGCTATCACTTCCTACTTTCCTCATGGCAATCTGTCTTTATATTATCTATGGCCATCACTGGAGGGAAAGAGCAGTACATCAATTTGGCCTGAAGAAGCGTAACAATAAAAGAAGACAGTCATTTATGGAAAAAATATTTTCCTTAGTTCTTGCAGTTCTCTGTCTAAAATTGAAGCCCCATAAAATTTTCCCCTTTCAGAGCAGGAAAAATGGCTTCCCCAAGGAAGAGCTCTCAAATTGATTATCCAATGCAAAATGTTAGCCCTGAAATCGTATACATACAAATAACCTTATATGGCCTGAGAAGGTTATATTTATATAATTTAGGAATACATGTGTGTAACAGCAATTTAAAAATAGAGACCATGAACTTGAGAGAGAGTAAGAGATGCATATGTGAAGTATTGCAGGAGGGAAGGGCAGGGGAAATGATGTCATTATACTTAGTTTAGAGTTTAAAATACAGTTTAAAAATTGTTTTAAGACATTTGAAAATTTTATCTTAAATACACATGTTACTTGGTATGCTGGAAAGTCTTATGTCATCATGACATAAATTAGTGTTATCTAAAAGAAGGCAACCTCAATTGAGAACGCGCCTCCATAAGATTAAGTTATAAGGCATTTTCTTAATTAGTGATTGATAGGGAAGGTCCTAGCCCATTGTAGGTAATGCCATCCCTGAGCTGGTTGTCCTGGGTTCTATAAGAAGGGAGGGTGAGCAAGCCATGGGAGCAATTCAGTAAACAGCACTGTTCCATGGCCTGTGTATCATCAGCTCCTGTTTCCAGGTTCATGCCTTGTTTGAGTTCTGTCTTGACTTCCATGATGAGCAGCCATATAGAAATGTAGGATAAGTAAACTCTTTCCTCTCCAACTTGCTTTGTGATTATGGTGTTTCATTGTAGCATCAGAACCCCTAACTAGGACACTGTAGATGAATTTCTAAATGGTCTTATTAAATCAAAAACATGGAGCCAGATATAGGGATGAAAACCTGAGAGATCAGGGAAATAGGGAAAGCTACGGCTAACCTTACCTCACCAACTCTGCAGCTTCCAAAAATATAAGATTATTCCTGTCTATATGCCTTACTGGTCTGCCATCTGATTTGCTCTCTCTCTGTCCAGCTACATCACTTCCTCTTCCTGCCCAGCTCTGTCACTTCCTGTCTGTCTGTACACACCTCCAGACCTCCATGGTTAACTAGTGTTGGAATTTAAGGTGTGTGCCACAATGCCTGTTTCTGTTCCCAGTATGACCTTGAACTCACATAGATCCAGACAGATCCTTGCCTTCCAAGTGATAGGATTAAAGGTATGTGCTAACATTTCATGACTTTTGTGTTTACTCATAATGGCTGACTTTTTCCTCTGATCGCCAGGCAAGCTTTATTTATTAAAGTACAAGTAAAATATTACCACATTTCAACACAAATAGAATATCACCACAGGATATTTGGTAAGAATCAGGAAAGAACAAAACTAAAGCTTAAAAGAGTAGAGCTATTGTTCTTAGTTTTGACGTATAACATATATTTGACAAATTTAATTAATTTCACAAGGTAAGAGTGCCCTTAAGATCTCCAGAGACATCTTAAATGTTACCCACTGTTCAGCTATAGCCAATACAGATAAATATATAAATAGTAATATAATTTTAATTTAAATGCATATATGTATATAATTCCTGTAGGTGGGGTAGAAATTTTATAAATCCTAGAAAAAGGTAGTGATTATAGTCATTGCTACTAACAACCACTGTACTTCACAGAACTCTATGAAAACATATACACAGCAAAAATTCATATTGTCATCATTACTAAGGCAAAGGAAAAGATAAATGTCTTCTGGAAAGAGTAAGAGAATGATGAGCTGTGGGATTGTAGTAAGAATTCAGCTGAACATGGTAAAGATGTACCTGAAAGAATCAAGGAATTCTTCCAGAGGATTAAGTCGTATCTCAGGGATTATTTGGTGTTTTTTGGCTTTTAATATATCAGCTGTTTTCTCCTATGAATTTCATGTGTGCTCATAATTTCCCCCAAGAACTTTCAACATTTTTTACCTGAAATACTCCTCAAGCATCCTAGGCTAAAACAGCAGTCTCCTGAATTAAGGTAAACACGCTTAGGGAGACACCACCTAGGAGACACTATGTTAGGTGCATAGCTTTGTTTCTTGTGCAAATGAAGCTCAGATCCCCCTTTCCCTCACAGTCTGAATGACATTCCAGAGCAATTGACTCAGAACAAAAGGGTTTTTTGCATACCAGGTATAGTACATCTATGAGTCAGGTTTCCAAGCTCCCTGCAGAGTTAACCAGCCCTGTCAGTATAAGGCAACATAGAAACAGAGAGGCAGTTATATTTTAGTGACTTATAGACTCTTTTACCTAACTACCTCTAAGATTGTAGTTTGAGCATGTTTATGATAGACTCGTAACATTTCACCTAACCACTTGTAAGACTATATTTTGAACACATAAATTCCCTTTTTGACTTTCTGGACTTATCTGACCCTACCTCTTTCATTCACTTCCCTGTTGGGTTGCAAATGAAGCTGACTCACTGCTCTTGTGGGGACCTTGTTAGCCTTGCATTGGATTGTGAGAGTTACTGCTTGTAGGGGTAAACTGCTTCCAGGACAGGAAGGGAAAGGAACCAAGATGGAAAGAAATGAAGATGAAGATGAAGATGAGGCAAAAAGAGTTTAGTTAGAACTAGGATAGGCCAGGAGAAAAAGGGACAGAGAGGAGCTAAGTATAAGTACAGAACTGAAGCTGTGTAGATAGAATTTAATCTCAGAGGAATAAATTGGATGGATGAAAGAGCTCAGTGTACTTAGATTCCCTCAGATTATTCTCACCATTAGTAGTGTCTCTTCTGGACCCCTGGGAAGGGAGCTAAAGAGGCTGGACCTCAATAATTTCTGAAAGAGTGAGAGATTGTGTGTATGTGTGAGAGAGACAGAGACAGGGAGAGTCACACAGAGAGAGACAGAGAGGGAGAGAGGGGAATGAATATCTCAAGTAGAACATTTGAGACTTTCTTGTGGTGTGAAATGTAGTGACATTTCAGAGCCTAAATTTAGATTATTTAGTTACAATTGGAACTGGGTCTTTCTCTGTACAAAAAGACAAAAGCAAGTATGAGAAATAGCATCCTCTAGGTACCAAAGCTAGATGATGCTTGAACACATTTTATTAAACATTTGCAGCAATTTTATAGCATTCTTGTGTTCCTGTGCTTTTCTTGAGTGTGTTATCTGATTTGTCTAAATATTCAATAACTTTTGAAATAAGAGCATCTCTGGTATTACATACCAAAGAATATAGATTGCATATTTATGCACACATATTCATGCATTATATCACTTGTATTTTCATTATATTTCCTAATATTTTACCTATTTTCTTCTTTTATTTGCTTTGAGAAAGTTAGTCTCTGAATATAACCTCATGTATGCCATTTTAGCACTGCTATGTTATGTATTTTGATGTTAAGACATTTAACACGCAAGTTACAACACTTTCCTGTGACCTAGATTCACCATCTTCTGCCTCATTTCTCCAAACGAGCACACTGCAGGGCTGAGCATCTGAGTGATAACATACAATCTCCTCTATGTAAGGCATTTAGCATTATCAACAAAGTCATCAATCTCGACTTTCAGAAGTTTAAAACTGTGCTCCCTGAAATACATTAGAGGAAAACTGGCTTGTCAATGTTATATAAAATCCCCCTTGATGTTTCACTCTAAATTAAACACGTAATGTATATCAGCAGCTATAAATTATGGCACAGTCATTTTTATATTTCTAGTTTTGTCCTACATAATTTTTCTACACATCTAGAATTTTCTAGGCTTC
>CABHPQ010135981.1:12694-30322 GCA_902168405.1 Peromyscus aztecus
GACACTGAGATACCCAAGTGCACCAGAGGAGACGGAGGACAGCAGGTGGCTCAGAGGGAAGACAGTTGCAAAGAGCCTTGTTTTAAGAAAGAACAGAATGCAGAAATTGGTTCAAATGGCCCTTGAGTCTGGGGCAGGAAGTAATGTCAGGGAAGAAACTGGAGCACCAAGAGAAGGGAGGAAATAAGGGATGAGTAAGCCATGAAGAAAGGGAAGAGAAGGGGGCTGGGCAAGATGTCCAGTCAGTAGAATGCGTGCCCAGTATGCAGGCAGCCAAGCTCAAGCCCCAGCACCATGTAACTGGGTATGGTGGTGCACCTCTCTATCCCAGCACTCCTAAAATTTTAACTGTATACATAAACTGAAGTCCTTGACTGCAACCCAATCTACTGTTCTCCAAAAGTCTGTGAGTTCTCCTCCTGGGCTACCTCATCTATCTTTCCTCTCTGAAAGTCTTCCTGAATTCTCCTGGATCACTTCTAAGCAACCACAATGTTTAGGCGTGTATGTTTAAAAGCTACTGATGTAGCTATCTGCAAGGCCCCGCTGTGCCTTTCCAATCACTGTCTTAAGAGATCTAAGTCAGTGCATAACTTACTTTCCCCTCCTAACAATATTACAAGTCAGGCATGTGGGCACATGCCTAAAATGCCAGCCCTGGAGAGGCTGATGCAGGGAGGTTGCTAGGAGCTGAAGCCAGATTGGGGGTATGGGCTACACAGTGGACTCAAGGCCAGCTTGGCATGCACAGTGAGAACCCTACACCCAGGAATAATCCACAGTGAGGGGCACCAGGCTATGCAGCTTTACTTTATTGGTTTACAGTTTCAAGGTGCTATGTTAAACAGTGGGTGCATAAGGAAGAACAGGACCCTCCTCCCCCAGACAGAATTTCTCTATGTAGCCCAGGCTGTCCCGGAATTCACAGAGATCTGCTTGCCTCAACCTCCCGAATGCTGGGATCAAAGTGTGGGCCACCACCCAGTGAAAGAACAGTGTTGTAGGAGAGATCTTTCTTTTCTTTCTTTTTTTAAGAAAAGATTTTAATGTTTCTATCCACGTGTACAAGTGTGCTCCTGCATGAGCATACACTACTCCTGTATGGGTGCCTGAAGTGTCCAGAAGAGGGTGTTGGAGTTACGAACGGTTGTTGAGCTGCCTGATGTGGGTGCTGGGAGCCTATCCCAGGTCCTCTGGAAGAGCAGCAAGGACTCTTAACCTGAGCCATCTCTTTAGCCCCCTATGAAAAGTTTCTAGCTTTTGTTTTTAAGAACATTTATTTATTTATTTATTATTGTGTACATGGGTGTGAGTGTGGAGGTCAGGACAACTCTGTGGAGTTGGTTTATACCTTCCACCTTTACATGGGTTCTGAGACTTGAACTCAGGTCAGCAGACTTGTGTCACTGGGCAGCAAGCACCTTTACCTGCTGAGAGTCATCTCCTGGTTTTCCATTTAATAAAATTCCCAATGCATTCTGTAAGCGTCTCCTTTCCACACAGACTGTCAGCAGGCAGGTAAGATGCCTTTCTCCTGCCCTAATTATTTCTACAACGGGCTCAATCAACACACTACAGGACAGACCACAGTTTTTATTTTAAACTAAAACTTCCATACTTTTCCTTGCTTCTCTCTATAGGAGCAGCTAGAAATAACCTCTGATTAAACCTGACTCACGAGGCCAACACATGCCAGGAGACACAATGACAGGAAGTCAAAATAACAGGAATAAGCTGCTTCCTTTTTTATCTGTCTTAGTTTCAGGCTGAGTGACTGCAATCCGCTCATCCCCAACTGCCCGGGAGGAGAACTGTTCTGGAAGGAAGTGACACTTCACAAGCAGAACCCCATCCCTTCCTCCCAGGCACAGCCCCCAGCCCCCAGCCCAGATCCCAGAGTCCACAGGGCAATGTGTGCCGGATGAGAAAGGTCGCTGTTTTTCTGGCACCTGTAATTACTGCTCACACACTTCATGGCATGAATGACATGTAACAGAAAGCCGTCCAGCGAACAGCTGACACTACATAATTACTTTTAAGAGCTAGCTGTTATAGACGAGGTTCAGTGTTTTCATGAGTAAAAGTCAGGTATCGACCCCTTAAGAACACAAGCTTCTTGTTCTAGACACCCAGTTTACGAACATTCATCGATATGAACGGCCTTTCCCCTTCTTTTGGCTTTCTGCCAGGGCACCCCCTTGGTACTTCTCCCTCACTGACTCCCTGGGGGGGTGGTACAGGACTCCCACCACCTTCAGGGAAGCAAGCCAAGGGAGAATGGGGAAGCTTGGGAGTTTCCACCAGTAACAACTTCTTTTTCTATGTTCATGGTTCTACGTTTTCACATACTGCGTTGTGGACAGGGTTCCATGACACACAAAGACTATTTTCCTTACTAGTCTGAAGGTACTCCACTCCGACTACATCGTAATTTCCTTGCCCAGACCCCACTGTGAGGTGCTAGGCTGTTTCTAGCACTCCCATTGCTATGACTTCTGCTCTACGAACAGCCTTACCTGCAACTTTACTCCGGAGGGTGAGGTGGGAGGAGGGGAAACTTCAGACAGATCTGGGCTACACAGTGTCTCAAAGACTAAGGGAGAAACTACCGATGACATCTAAACAATGTCATTTCAATAAGAAATGAATTAAAACTGAAGCGAGAGCCTGGTGTGGGTGCTGGAACTTGTAGCCAAGGCAGGGCTTCCCTGAGTTCCAAGCCAACCTGAGCTATGTAAGTGTGTTCCAGGCCAGTCTGGGTTAGAGGGTCTCATACAATAACAATGAAATTGAAGTGAACTAGGACACACCTGTTAGAATGGCTAAAATAAAAAAGGGGACTGTATTAAATGCTGGAGAAGCTGGGGAGCCACTAGAACTCTTAATACATGATGGGGACTATAAAACGGTTTATCACATTGGAAAACTACTTGGATAGTCTCTTAAAAATTAAACATGATACTTGGCATAGCAGCTAATAAAATCCCAGCACTTAAATTTGCGCTCTCTCTCTCCAAAGTAAATATACACCTATTATTAATACAATCATCCCATTCCTAGGTATTTAACCAAAAGAACTAAAAGCGTATATATGTCCACACAAAGCCTTGCACAGGTAAATGTTCACAGTGGCTTTATTTATAATAACACAGAGCGAGAAATAATGTAGATACTAAGATGAATGGATAAAACAAACTATGATGTATATATACAGATAGTGGAACATCATTCAGTCATAAAAGAAATCAACTATCAATACATAACAACAGCATAGCTAATAATCATATGCATAGTAACCAACTGCCCCCTAACTTATCTTTGTACCTATTGTTGGGGCATCTCAACTATCATCACAGAAGCCTCTTTTTGCAGTAAGTGGCAGTTAATACAGAGACTAAGAGACTGAAATGCTCAGCTATGGAACATCTGTGGCACACTCCCTTCCCTCCAGGCTCAGAGAGCATGGAGAAAGACGGGCTGCAAAGTCTGTGAGAGTCAGAAGTAGGAGATGTGTGCAGAGAAACAGTCGTTGCTAGACATGACAGGGCACCCGCTACACACATGAACCCACAGTGGCAGAGGCTGCAAGCTTAAGACCCAGCTAAAACCCAAGTGTCGAGGGGTGAGAGGCTCTTCAAGTCCCACCTCTAGCCGAGAGGCTCTTGGCAGCTGACGGCTGTTATGGGGTATGGGGGAAGTCTGTTTTCCCAGGGATGTGGTCTAGGCTCCAGTAGATGGTCCTGTGCCCATGTACATACAGGCAGCACCATGTGGACTCAGTGGGCTTGAAAACAAAGTATATGGAGTTGAGAGGGAAAAAAGGTAGGGGGCAGATAAAGGGGGAACTGGAGGAGAGGGAATCAGGTGGATTTCATCAAAACACACCATCTGCATATATAAAACTCTCAGACAATAAAAACACACCCATGACTGCAGCACTCTGGTGGAGACAGACAGATCTTGAGCTCAAGGCCAGCTTGGGCTGAATGGCAAGACTGTCTCAAAGCACAAAAATATGGGAGGTGGTTGGGGGGAAGCTGTAATGTACAATCTGTTCCAAGCCACAAGGTCAACCTTAACCTTTGTCAGCTGTTTCAAAAGAAATACATTTGGTTATCGGGGTAGGGATGGAGTAATTCCAAACAAGCACTACTGGTAACGGCAGTAAATGCCACTGAAAAGTATAAGCTCATATCTTCCTCAAAGAGGACAGCACCCCATCAGCACTGTTGGCTTTATGAACATAATTCTGCCCTAAACCAATGAATTTTGTAGCTTAGATTGTAATGACAGTAACCATCGGTAAAGGAGTACATATCCTGCCTACCCTGTCTAGTCAGTCAGAGTCAATCAGTCTGTCTGTCTGTCTCTCTCAATTCATCCAGATGAGAGCCATAATAACATCTGTGCTTGTGTGCACATGTGTGTGCTAAAGACTGATGGACGATGTCTTCCTTTATTGTTTTCCGGGGTTTTTGTTTTGTTTTGCTTTTTGAGACTTCTATGTGGATACAGCTAAATGTGGCTCTGCATCAGAGGAAGACATGGGCATTGAATGCAGAACACATCCAGCACGGAAGAGAAAAAGCAAAGCATGTGCTCTAAATTTGACTAGCGGTCAATTCTGTTTTCCAGGTTTTTAAATGGCTACTGATTGCAGTCTCTTGTCCTCCTCTGCAGCAGGCACTTTTCTAGATCTGCATGGAATTACTGAACTGGGGCTTTCCTGCTGAATTGTGTAACTCCACCCCTGGCTTCTGAGCAATGTAATTTTCCTTTTACAATTGAGGGGATTCCTATCGTGTTCTCACTCAGGAAAATAAAAGCTTATGTGACTTTCATGAAGATTGTTTTTTTTTCCCTGACCCATGCTTCCAAATAGAAAATCGTGTTTACATAAGGTTCAGTTGGGACCAAATACAGTATAAATGGCCTCTTGAACAACCAAAGTTCACCTATAGGAAGACTGGTTATTACATCATAGAAACACTGCCTTCCTGGTCTTATGCCAAACATGCTTTGGCTGTGACAGAGAAGGGCAAGGTGGCTTTTCTACGGGCAGGAGAAGCACACTGCTTGGAGACTCTTAAGAGCTGTAGTGCAATCTAGCACGTGGTAACAATTCCAGCCAGTGAATAAAGCTTTTACCGTTCCAGCTCTATAGTGGGATTCATCTTTACAAACTGTAGGAACAAAATCTGCCAGTGTGACCTGATATTCACTGAGAAGCAACAGGGAGTCATACGGTTTTATATAGAGAACAAAAACTTAAAAGCAGAAAAGGAGATTGTCCTTCCCCTTTGAAAGCAAACAGAAAATACCAATCAAAATTATTTAAGAAAGAACAAGCTGGGCATTTCTAAAGCACAGCTTTATTCCCAGGACTCGAGAGGCAAAAGGATCTTTTTGAGGCCCGAGGTCCAGGTCAACCAGGCTACATAGTTTGATAAGATGGCCCAGTGGTTAACCAGACACACTGCTCTTGCAGAGGACCAGAGTTCGGTTCCCAGAACCTACTTCAGGCAGCTCACAACAACCTGTAACTCCAGCTGGAAGGGATCCAATGCCTGTGGTCTCCCAGAGAATCTCTACTTGTTTGTATGTGCTCATGCATATGTGCATGCACGCGCGCGCGCGCACACACACACACACACACACACACAAATTAAAAATAAAACAAATCCAAAAAAACCCCAAACCCAAAAATCAAAGATAAAAGCCTTTTAACTCACTGAGTATGAATTAGAACTAATAATAAAAAGAAAATCATCATTGTCAGTTCAGAAATTCCAACATGTACCTGTTAAGCAGAACAGCTGTAAGACAATAACATCTGCTATTGTTACAGAACCCTAACAAACAAACAAACAGAAACTATCCGCAAATTAAATGAGATTTCACTTTAATGTAAAGAATCTGATATGAGGCTGGAGAGATGACTAGGTGGTTAAGAGCATGGTGGTTCACAACTGTCTGTAACTCCAGTTTCAGGGAACCTGGTTTCCTTCTCTGGTTCCCAGGCACCAGGTACACACACAGTGCACATATATACATGAAGGCAAAATACTTATACACATAAATAAAAGTAAACTCAAAACAGCAGCAGCATAGAGTCTCGGTGAGGACAGTGACTCTACCCGAGTTGTGAACAACTCTGACTCAGTAGATGTCTGGAGACGCCTGTCTTGTGGCGGAACTCAGCTGGATGGAGACTGGGCTCAGTTCTATCACCAACAGCCACACACAGATTCAGTCTATCTAACACTTGGCCCCGATTCTGAATGCCACTGGCTACCAAAACAACTCCGTTATAGAGCTCAGAGCTCCTGCGTCTCTGGCCCCTATCAACTTTTCAGACTATTCTTATAATAAATAGAACTAGACATGTAGAAAAACCGTTAGGAAACACATACAACAAGCAGCCAAGGCATCCATCCTGTGGCAGAGAACAGAGAACAGATTTTACTAACTCCAAACTCGTGCCTTGAAGGACTGTGGCAGTCTTAAGGCAACACATCACAACGACACAGTCATTTTATTTGTTCAACAAATATTTGGTGCTAGGGATGTGGCTTGATCATGTCCCCAAGTTAATCTTCGACAACAAAAATGACTACAGCAAATATTTACCAAGTATCTACATTAGGCTCTGTCAGGCTGCGGGGAGAATGAACAGCGACACACACAGCAGGTGCCGCTCTGCGCCCTCTCGGCCCAGGGAAACCGTCAAAGCAGAACTCAGAGCACACTCAGATTCTTCCCATTCCAGGCGTTCTCTCCCACCCCGTCCAGCTCTGAGGGGATGATGGCAGGCGGTGGGGCAGGAACACAGAGCAACAACGGGTACTCGCAGGGTTAAGAATGGGCTCAAGCCTCCCTTGGGACTTTTCCTGTTCTCATTACCAGGTAAGGACAAAGAATGGGAAGGTGTCCTGAGGCCAATCTAACTAGTAAAGTCAGTCTTTTAGTCAGCATCGAAAGAAACAAACTAGCATCACTCTAAACTTAAGAATTACAGAAACGATGAGTTCAGATGTTTTAACTACACTTTGTGGTGAGTCCTGTCTTCAGCAGGCTCACCTTTCACCTGCTTTGGTTATTGCCCACTGGCTTTGGGAGTACCATCTGCCTACATTCAACAGATACTCAGAAAAAAAAGTCTCTTCTCTTATCTAAACGTGTTATGACAGGAAGGGGAAGATCGCCGTGCAAGCGTAAAAAATTCCAACTTGAAAGGAGGCACATCTACTTGGAATTTTTAAGGTTCTGCAGTGTTCCCACAGATCATCTGTCCTCACTAACACACTTCTCCCAACCTCTGCATTGTAACAGATAACAAATTAAGTAACAATATATATAACTTTCTTTATTTTTGAAACCAGATTTCTCTGTGTAGTCCTGGATGTCCTAGAACTCACTCTGTAGACCAGGCTGGCCTCAAATGCAAGAGATCTGACTGCCTCTGCCTCCTGAGTGCTGGGATTAGAGGTGTGCACCACCACACTACAAAATCTGGCCAAACAAAAAAATTTTTAATTGTGTTGGTGGCATAGACAGTTTTATGGAAGCCTTAATGTCCTGGACATTATACCCTGAACTCTGGTATATGAATACATATACATATATTTCTCATTGAGTAGATCTCAGCAGGTTCTCAAAGGGGTCAGCACTTAAAAACAGCCCAAACACACTAAAAGTACAAGGTTGAAAGTTCAGAAACCTAGCAGAGACTAAGGGGGCTACTTTGAGGACAGAAAAGCTTCATCACCACCCCCACCCACCCCCACCCCCAGTTTGTTTCTTGAGACAGGGTCTATGCAGCCTTGGCTGATCTATAAATTGCTAGGTAGACCAGGCTGGCCTCAAACTCAGAGAGATCCCCGTCTCTGCCTCTCAAGCACTGGAATCAAAGGTGTGTGCCAACACCCCTGACTTAAAAATCTTGACACATAGGTGTGTACCTAAAGCAACTAACTGTCACTCTGTCCCACTGCCACGTCAGGAACTACACCAGTACCCACTTAAAAATACACTAGAGAAGTGACTCGCAACGTTGGCTCCCCAGTCAGTCAATCTCTCTCTACGTACCTTCAAGGCTTCTATGACAAGGTCCCTCGCCTCAAGTTCTCCTTCAAGAATACTGAACAGTGTCAGGAGTTCAGGTTTGCTGAGTTTTTCCAGATTCATCCTGAAAGTCTTAAACAAAGACAACAATCAGTCTCCAGAAGAGGATGTAGCTTGACCAGAGCGAAGGAAAAGAAGGCAAGACAGACGTACAGTCCGATACCCTTAGGAGCTGCAATCCAAAACAACACCCAAGTTTTCTGATGCTAATCATAAACTGAGCAGGAAGAGAAAAACAAAATCCACTCTAAATTATTGATTCCATCGCCAAGATCAATTATTCATTACCTTTTCCAGGCTGGTTTGCAACCTGGGTCTCAGAAAGGATCAGAAACTAATTTTGTCTGCTAGAAAGTGAGGTAGAATTGGGTTCCACTGGGCACCATTTCACTAAAGAATTACTGGATCCCACCACAAAGATCCCCAGTTCTAGACAACCAAACTTGAAAAGTGCACACAGACCATTCAGGCATCTCTCATTTGGTTTAAGAAAGGTTTAAGCAAAGGTAATACTTGCTGAGAGCATAGGAGTAGGGATCACAATGTTTACCCATCCTTCAGTAAAGCAGACCTAAAAACACAGCATATAGAAATAAGCACTTGTCTGTCTTCATATTCTAAAAAGATTTCAGTTTTCTTTTTAATTATGTATCTGTGTGCAGGTTTGTACATGAGGACAGTGTCCATGGTGGCCAGAAGAGGGCACTGAATTCCTCTGGAGCTGGAGTTACAGGAGGTTGGGAACCATCTGATGTGGGTGCTTGGAACTAACCTTGGGCCCCCTACAAGAACAGCAAGTGCTCTTAACCACAGAGCCATCTCTCAGCCCCTTAGTTTATTTCTTTTTTGAGACTCTGCTGACCCATGAACATAGAGATCTTTCTATCTTTCAGAGTCTTCTTCAATTATTCTTCAGTGCTCCACCATTTCCCCTGTAGAAATAGTTTACTTCCTGGTTCAGTCTATTCCTAGGCATTTTAGTTTTTACTCATTTTTTGAAGCTATTGTGAACAGGACTGCTTTCCTGAGTCGTTTGTCAGTGGCATACAGGAAATGTGCTGTTTTTCTATTGATTTTGTATTCTACTTTGCTCACCGTGTTTACCCGTTCTAAGAGGCATTTTAGTCAATTTGTTTAACGAGTTCACATTTCTACAAGGATCTGTTAAATGGTGTGGCACCAACTCAATCTACTGTCTCTGAACACACGCAGGCAGAAGGTGGTTGGTTCCATCACCTGTGAAGGGTCTCCCACCAGTGAATAATGCACAAGATTTTGTAGCTTCCATGGGAGTACAGATACTATTTTCCTTCTACTTTTTATTCCTAAACTGTAACTGTCCTAGTTTTTCAGAGTGAAGGCAGTATGATGAGTTCATATACTCTCCAGCAATTCCTCATTCTAATTTAAATGTGAGGGGCACTCAAAGAAGACACTGACTCCTTCAGGGCCACCGCACTATAGTGAAGGAGAACATGTACAGATGTGTACTTCAATGTGTCATCAGAGCATGTTCTAGCATGTAATTTTTTACACATAGTAATCTTTTACCACATAGTAAAATGTCCTTAGTGTAACCTCAGCTCTAAATGCTAACTTCTAGTTAGTGGATTCCCACCTCTAGTGAGTCCCACAGTAGCATTAAAGATTATGTCCTGTAAGTTATTGTGAAAACAAAACACAAAGAAAATAATCCCAATTAGAAAACCATCAACAAACTTAATAAAGTTGTCTGTCAGTCCTGCCTTGAGTTATATAGGGCACAACAAAGAACACAGGTCTTTGCAGCCAGTGCCAGGTCTGCATCTTCCTATTTGAATGACTGGGAGACTTCCTCTCACAGATGTATTTCAGGAAGATGGGGCTTTAGAAAGCTTGAAGACATCCAGAGCTGTTTCAAGGACCAACTTCCTTCCTTGTTTTTGTTTTTTGAGACAGGCTCTTACTCTGAAGTCCAGACTAGACTAGCCTTGAACACACAGCAGTCTTCCTGCCTCAGCCTCTCTAGTGCTGAGAGTGCAAGCATAAACTACCACACCTCAATCGATGACTCTAAGAAAAAAATGTAATCACTTACCTACTTATTTTGTGCAGGTGTGAGTGTGAGGAGGGCAATGTGTGTGCCATGGCATACATGTGGAGGTTAGACCACAACTTTCAGGAGTCCGTTCTCTCCTTTAGTTTGGGTTCCGGGGATCGAACCTAGGTCATCAGGCTTGGGCAGCAAGTGATTTTATCCAATGAACCATCTCATTGGTCCTGTTTGAATAATTATTATTTTTTGACTTATGTACATCTGTGTGTATGTGCACCTGAGTGCAGGTGCCATTAAAGGTCAGAAGAGTGCATCAAATCCCCTGAAGCTGGAGTTACATGTAGTTATGAGCCGGCCTACATGATGCTGGGAACTGAACTCAGGTTCCTTGAAAGAGAAACAAGCACTCTTTTTTTTTTTTTTTTTTTTTTTACCTTGAGCTCACAGAGATTGGCCTGCCTCTGCCTCCTGAATGTTGGGATTAAAGGAGTGCACCATCACTCAACAAGCACTCAACCACTGAGCTATCTCCCAGCTCCCTGCTGTAGTAATTAATAACTACGATTCATTCTTTCGTTTTCTGAAATAACTCTAAAGAAGGCATGGGAAAAGCTGCCCCTCTGCAGTCATGACCGCACCCAGAGGCCAGCATCGGGGTGAAGCATGGTGAGGAATTAAACACTGGCTGAGTCAAGCTGGTTTCTTACTTTGACTTCCCTCACCAAGATCACGGGGTAGAAGGGATATCCTTTCATGCTCCTCCTCTCTCTTCCCATGATGCTAAACAGAATAATGGGCACATGGGAAAGGCACACAACATAAAACCAGGGAGCAGAGTAAATCCACTGGCCATCTAAGCACCAAGAAAAGATGGCAGGAACAACGCTAAAATCACTGTTCATATTATTCTCTTTTCGTCACTATTTTTGGAGTCTTTAAACATTTTTGTTTAGAGGTCCAAAACTACGACCAAAAGCAGCAGCAGCATTCCAGTGAAACACCGTGGGCTACTGAGAATGCAGACTGCCAGTCCTGGGGACAGGACCGGCTAGATGGCCTTGAGAACCCAGATACTTAGCTGCCCTATTTCAACAGGTAAAACAGAACAAATTAGGCTGGACGGTGGTGGCGCACACCTTTAATCCTGGCACTCAGGAGGCAGAGGCAGGCAGAGCTGAGTTGGAGGACAGCCAGGTGTCCAGAGTGAGTTCCAGGGCAACCAGGGCTACACAGGGAAACACCGTCTCAAAAAACCAAAACCAAAACCACAACCACAACACAACAACAACAAACAACAAGTTCGGTGCTCTCCAAAGTCCTTCTTAGTTCCTCTCTAAGCCTAAGGACTGGAAGTGAAGCGCAGTGGTGGACTGTTAGTCCTGCAGGTCCTGGGCTTTACCCCTACTACCACGGAAACAAAAACCAACACGAAGCTAGGCGGTGCCTTTGATCCCAACACTCGGGAGGCAGAGCCACGCGGATCTCTGTGAGTTCGAGGTCAGCCTGGGCTACAGAGTGAGATCCAGGACAGCCAGAGCTACACAGAGAAATCCTGTCTTGGAAAACCAACGAAACAACAAAACAAACAAAAAATCCAACACACACATACCCTAGCTAAATCAGACTGTACCCAAGTCAAAGTTTCTGACCTGTTATGATAATATACATCTCCATAAAAGTGTAAAAAAATTGCTATCATCTTCAGAGTCACTTAAATTATAAAGCAGCTTAGCCTACACAAGAAAAAAATCCTATTTTTTTAAATCAATGACATGAAGAATGATACTTTTGGGGCTGGAAAGATAGCTCACTGGGTAAATTCCTTGCTGTGCAAGATAAAGACCCAAGTTCAGATCTCCAGCACCCATATAAAAAAGTGGAGCATGGCAGCATGCACCTGTAACCCTAGTCAGTACTGGTGAGGGCGGAGACAGCAGATCCCTACAGCCCACTGATGAGCCAATCTAGCCAAGCAGGGAGCACTAGGTTCAGTGAGACATCGTCTCCAAAAATAAGGTGAAGAGCAATAGAGGAAGAAACCCCATACTGTCCTTTGGTGTCTACATGTGCATGCACAGGAGCATGTACCGTCACACACATGCATATATAACACACATACACACTGTAGTCTTACCTGTGTCTATAAATCACTTCTACACACCAATTCTGATATCTGGAACATTTTATTAAGACATATCAAATCATCTGGCTTACTGTTTATAATGCAATACAAACAGTATACAAGATGGGAGAAGAGCCACAGCTGTGAAACTCAAGACCAGCATATTCTAGTAACCTTTCTTCATAAATACTGAAACTTAGCAATTCTTTGCTATTCTATACATTGGGATCTAGTCTCAATACACATTATAATACTTCTTACAATAAAATCTTGTCTGCACTACAGAGACCTCCAGACTGCGTTATGATTTAGTGTGGCAGTGGTGTGTTTGTGGGTGGAGTGGGGGTGACACTGACCTGGTAATTGGTGGCTGCACTCGAGTCCTCTGGTACAAAGTCTTAGAGGTTTCCTTCAGTGAAAGTTTGAGAAAATTGACAGATATTTAAAACGTCGTCAGCATGGTGGAAAAGCTTCCAACACTGCAAAACAAGAAGAAATTCATTGTCCTTGTGATCACACTGTGAACACAGTGGTGGGTGCCCCATTAGTGCCAACCAGGACCACAGCTGGGAAGGCCTGACAGCGGTAGGCTGTTAACACAAGAGTATAGCCAGTCCCTCGGCTGAGGCTGAATAATATATGCAGCGTTAGGGCTCTGACTTCCCTTTTGCAAGGGTAGTTAGGGAGGGTGGGAGCTGCTGATCCCCCCCTTTTCTTTTAAGATAGGGGCTTGCTACAGAGCCTAGAGCAGCCTCAAACTCAATGATCCTCTTGCCTCAGCCTCTGAGATCCTGAAATCTCTTCTGACAACCAGTGCCATTTCAAGGACTAACTTCTCAAGGGCACTGGGACACTCAACTTCCCTGAACTGACAGGTCTGTCAGCGTCAGACTCATGCACAATGCCACAATTCACTCAGAACATAAATCACAACCAGAATGTTCCACCTGCCAAATCTGTGTAAGGAAACAGCTCATCTTACTTCCTGATAGCCAAAGAAATCTGTGACCATTTCCACTGTTTAAAAGGATGACCAAATACCGCCAACTTCTATTTTCCCCGCCATGTCTCCACATTAAATGCTGACTTATAAACAAATATTTTGCTTACATTTCCCCAATAGTATTAAGCTATAGTTAAAAGACACACACACCCCACAACATGAAAGAAGGGAAGCTGAAAAGGGAAAAAAGGGGGGCACCAGGAAAGGAGTGGGGCAAGAAAAGGGAGGGTAGGAGGACCGGGGTAGGGATGTGGGGTGGGGGGGGTAGGATGGGAGGTCGGAGGTAGGGATGTGGGGTTGGGGGGTAAAAATGGGGGGTCCAGGGTAGGGATGGGGGTCGGGGAGTCAGGCTTAACATACAATATATACATGTATGAAAACCTGAAAAAAAAAAAAAAAGAAGAAAACCCAAAAGGGAACAAGGAAAGGGGCCTTTACCTTTATTCAGTCGATTTCAAGTTATTTTCTGAGTCAACAGTTAACACTCTGAACCTTCCCATTTAGGAGAGGAAGTGTGGGTCCATCACAGTCAAGAGTAGAGGACCAACAACACGCAGGCAAACGACTAAGTAAGCTATTCCAGTGATCTCTGCCAGCCCACGGGCAGAGTTATACAGCCCACGGTTGTCAAAAGGGTTTTCCTAACCCACACTCATTATCAGAATCGTCACTGCCAGGTTTTGGGTATGCCATGCCATACAGCAGGCTACCGACTCCTCTTTTCTAAGTGAGCTGTTACTTGTCACTGACACCATCCATTAAGTGACTTTGAAAGACAGGATCATTCCAACCAGATGCCCAGCTTATTCTTTCCAGGAGAACCCTCTGAGACCCAGTCTGCCCCAGAGTTTACACCCAGACACTCTGTCTAAGGAATGCTACAGTCTATAAATCTGAAAGAAAAACCACTTGTGGACAAGTTGTCGGGATATATTCTCACTGCCAGCTGACAGTGTATTAACCTTCAGAGTTTTCTTAATAAAAACACATATAAACACATACAATAAAAATGTGACAAGTATTTCAATGCCCTGGAAAAACAGGCCAGCTTAGACTAAGCATGAACGTTTTTTACATTACGGTATGCGATTTCAAACAAGCTCGCTCAGCATACCATTCAGTCTGTCACAGGCCCCTTGCCACTTCTCCAGAGCTAACAGCAAGATGAGACTGTGAGTCTTCACTAAGCGAACTCCTCTTTTTTTCCTTTTTATCCTTTTGTCTGTCTTCTGAGGCAGTCTTACTATGTAACCCTGGCAGGCCTGGAACTCACTATATAGAGCAGGCTAGTCTTGAACTCAACAGATCTGTCTGCCTCTGCCTCCCACGTGCACACAGCCCTCTTTTTTCTTTTTGAAACAGGCTGGCTTTGAATTTGCTCTCTTGCCTCAACTCTTCAAGTAGTGAAATTAAGGTGTGTCCTACCATGTCTGGCCTAAATGTGACAACAATCAGGAGTTACGGGTATCAGGGAGGAGGGAGTGTATAAGCACACATGGGCTACACCCCCAAGCAGCACCTCCTTAACTGCTGATTTTGCCTGTGATCTGCTCGCTCTGTTCCCAACCTTCCCGTTCTGGTTCTGGTTCTGGTTCTGACCGAGCTTCCTGCTTCTTCTCCCTGAAGCCTGTGCCCTGGAACTGAACTAAGTCTGTAGGACAACAGGCATGGCTGCCCTTTCACCAGGTGGGAGAAAAAGAAAACATCCCAAACGGCTTCTACAGCCATGTAAGTAATAGGGCGGGGCGGGGCGGGACAGGCGGGACACAGGTAAAATGTCTGCGCCTTAGTATCTGGGTGTGCTGCATGGGAAGGTTTACTTTCTAAGTAGTTAGTAATAAGGAACATAGATAAAAAAACAAACAACATTTTAGATGAGTCTTAGTTCTTGACAGGGTAACCTCAAAAACAAAACAATAGAAAAATCTAAAAAAAAAAAAACAATTCAAATTTTTAAAAATTCAGTTTATATACCTGGGCATGGCTGTGCATACCCATCATCCTAGAAACCCAGTATACACCTGGGCATGGCTGTGCATACCCATTGTCCTACAAACCCAGTATATACCTGGGCATGGCTGTGCATACCCATTGTCCTACAAACCCAGTATATACCTCGGCATGGTTATGCATGCCCCTTATCCCAGGGCTTGGGAGGTGGGAGGCAGGAAGATAAAAAATTCAAGGCCAGCGTGGACATAAATGCATAGTGGATTCAAGGCCTGCCTGGTTATATGAGACCTTTTCTAAAAACCCAAACCAAACCAGACCAAACCAAATGAATGAAAACCAATATACATGAGACATTAAGAAAAAACAACACGAAACACTGTTTAAAGCTACTAAGCCTAAATACGGACACAGATGCACTGTTACAAAATGAGTCCAGAGGCCCTTCTCAGGAGGTGGAAGTACTGACATATAGACGCTCTCAAAGGATTAAAATCTCTCCACCCCCGGCACTTCTGGGTTCGGAAGGGCTAGCCGTCCATCTGGGGAAAGACAGTGACAGTGCTCCAAATGGTCCCACCCTTTTGTCCTTTTTTTTTTTTTTTTAAGGATCCGGCCAGGAAAGGAGGCCATGTCAACAAGCTTTAACAAAATGATTTTCTGATTTGTTCTAAAAAGTGGTTTTTAGCCAAGAAAGCGAGTGTACACCTGTGTGTGACCCCAGAATTTGGGAGAGTAAGGCAGAGGGAGCTGAGCAGAGGCTGGCTGTACCACACAGTAATACCTAGGGGGAGTCTCTTTTTACTACTACTATTAATCATAAAATCAAGGTACAAAATACAATTTCATTTTATAATATTAAGTAATAGTAACTCAATTAGCCATACTTTAAATCAAGCTTTCTCAGCTGAAGATATTACAAGACTATTTCCATTCCTATAATATATGTTAACGGGCTGAGCCCTCACCCCAAATTCATGTTGAATCTTAATTCCTAGCATTTCAGAACGTGACTGCATCTGAAGACACAAGGTGTGCCCCCTCCCCGCCTTCTCTTCTGGCAGTACTGAGGACTGAACCCAGGGCCTTGAACTTGTCAGGCAAGTGCTCTACCACTGAGCTAACTCCCAGCCCCAGGGACTCTAAAGAGGCAACTAAGTTCAAATGAGGTCAACACACAACGTGCACAGAGTGAGAGACTTTGGAGTTCCCAGTCCTAAATGAGATGTCTATCAAACCTCTCCCTGCAAGGCTCAGGGATCTGTGTGAAAGAGGAGTCAGAAAGACTGTAAGAGCCAGAGGTGGTGAGTGATTCCAAAGAAGCAGAGTCATCCAGCTCCAACAGGACCGATAAAGAAGTAATGAAGGACTGTGGGAGCACCCTCAAGACCTGCGCAGGTTCAAAGAGGACAAAATTTCAGCATGGAGAAAGGGGAGTGGACACAAGGTCCCATTCCTAACCCTTTGAGCTGTTTGCCATTGATTCCTGATGGGGGAAAGTGTACCAGTTTCCTCTAATGGAGTGTCACTGGCTATAACAGCCATATACTCCAAGGCAAGTCCAGGAGTAGTTGGCCAATACAAAATGGACTTCATGTTGTGTGTGTGTGTGTGTGTGTGCGCGCGCGCGCGCTTTATTTTTGTTTTGATTTTCAGAGTTTTGTTTTGTTTAGAAAGGAGAATGAACATGAAGTTGCATGGTAGGGAGGTGGGGAGGTTCTGGGAATTGGGGGAGGGGAAACAATAAGATCAAAATATATTGTATGAAAACAAATCTTAATAAAAAAGGTCAACTGGCATTCTTATGAAAGAAAATTAGAATACAGACCCGTCAGGGAAAGGTGCAAGGCCAGAAGGCACCCTGACCAGAACAGTGGTCTAAACTTTAGCCAGTAGGTGAGAAAACACGTTCTTTTTTATTTAAACCAACCAGTCTGCGGTGACACAACAGAACACTATACTAGCCGCTTTTTGTTTGTTTGTTTCCTATGTCCTGGTTGGCCTGGAGCTTGTTAATGCAGAGCAGGCTGTCTTCTAACTTGCGACAACCTTGCTGCCTCTGCTTCCCAATGCTGGGGTTACAGATGTCTGCCACTGGGCCTGGCTCACTTTCTGCTCCGCAAGTGCATCGGACAACCAGATCCGAGCCTTCCTCCTACCGTGTGAGCACATACCTTAGCACACCCTTTCTCAGACAGCTTTACCTTTTTTCCTGGCCATGTAATAAACAGCATTACAATAAAAAGAATGGCTTGGGAAAATGTTTTAGAGATTGTACATTTCAGGACCCTCTGAATTATCCCTAAAGACTTCTGACTAACAAACGCCCTTAGGGAGAAGTCATGGTGTTGGGGGAATCAAGACATTTATTTATCTAACACTGAGGGTGTCTCT
>CABHPQ010135983.1:1289-22160 GCA_902168405.1 Peromyscus aztecus
ACACACACACACACACACACACACACACACACACACACACACACACAGAGCACTGTTGTCTAGACCTCATAGCAAGCCTGAAAGGGGTTCTAGTTCATTGAAAAGAGTTTATTATAGTCTGTTGCTTTTCAGCCTTGTTCAAGAGCAAACATTCATCTGGTCTTGTTTCATGGATCAGAAGCAAAATTCACACCCTGCTGATTCAAGTTTCCTGGAGAAGGTGGGCTCTGAGAGGACTTTTGAATCACAGGAAAAACTCTTGGATCTTGGGCAGACGGCAGGTGCCCGTGATGACAAGTTTCAGGAGAAAGAAAGAGACGAAAGGTCTTTTGCATAATTGGCAGGGAAAGGATCCATAAATGGAGCTAGAGTGTGATATATTCTGGGGTAATCTGATAGAGTTTTTGAAATCAAATGTGAATAAGTTGAACCCATTTCAGAAACATTTACTCCGTTATCTTGTCAAAGATGCAGGTGTGAGAAGTGGATCTTAAACTGTTTTGGACGTTTGGACAAAAGCAAGCCTGGAGGCAAAATTGGAGTTGATGTGTTTCAAATGAGAAATGACCCTAACTGCGGTTCCCGGGACTCTGCAGTGGAGGGGTTGGGAGAGTGCACAGAACATAAGAGTTTAAGCTGCTACAGTTCCAGCAAGAAAGGGAAGATTGCTCCACAATGCCCAGCCCCAGGGTAACAATGGCTAAATCAGATGAATCCAGAGGAGGATGTGTTAGATGCTGATGTGCAGTTGTGAGCTTTTCACTAGCTACAATGAAGTATGATTGTATTATAAGTGAATTCCTATCATGCATGCCCTTAAATTTTCCCATGTTTACTTTTACTTTGCATGTCAAATTGACCTCGTTTTATTCCTTTTTTAGAAACAACAAAAGTCGAAAGGATAGTACTCCAGATAAACAATGTTGATGCTTGACATAAACTTTTATGCACCACATATATATCACAAATATATATACATAAAAATACATATATATTTGATATATAAATCTTGCTATATATCAAGTGTATATGTATTTGTTGTATATGTATATATGTGAGTTTCTATATATACTGATAGATATCAAGTATAAAAGCTGAGTTTTAAAATATATTATTTAAAAATACATTCTTTAATATCAGTCACGAGTCTTCTTTTTCCATTTTAGGACTCTGAGCCCCAAAGAGGTCACGGAACTTATCCAAAGCAATGTTTTAGCAAGTGACTGTAGCCCTTGCAGCAATGTGGTGCAGTTGTCTACCTGGGCAGGGACGATGTGCCACCTCGACCTTGTCGTTAGAGCCCATTTTCCCCTGGTGACATTGCTAAAACTATTCCACCAACTCGCTCTCCCTACTATCCCCCTTGCAACTGGAAGTGGGACTGTGACTCACTTGGTTGTCGACACAGAACGATATCCTCCAGAAGGCTTTAGGAGACATTTGAAGATAATGATGTGTTCATTCATCTGCTACACCCACTGTTCAGAAACGGTGCATAGACAAAAGATGTCCCTGACAGGGTCACTGAGACACTGAAATCTAAGACCATCCACCTTCAGACTCCTTGTTCTCTAAGAAAATGAGCATTTGCTTTAGGGCCACTATGTGTCATAGTCTGTCACTCACAGCTGGAAACATTCTGCTCATCACTGGCAGGGCAGTGTCTCAGTCTGCCTAGTTTCTCGCCACCCTCTTGGATGGGAAGGGCCCCATCACATGTCACTTCTAGGAAGTCAGGGAGAGAGTCTCTACGGGTTCACACCCTCAAGTGGTCCAGAAAGAAAGCAGATCTTCAAAGAAAGTTTGAAAGCCATGTTAGATTCTCTCTCTCTTGGAGAGCTGAACTTGTAATACACGGGGGTGGTTGTTCATTTAGCCGAGGAAGAAAATAGAAACAGGCTGAGAGAAAAGCAGAGACCAATGGAGTGACACCCTGGTGAAGAAGCCAGAGGTCACCGATCACAGGGTGTCTTGGTTGTCCTTGTCATTCCAACAACTGTAAGCTTTTCATAGAGAGAAGGTCTGAGGTCTCGACTGCTGAATTGTGGGTAATGATCTACTGTTCTGAAATTCATCCCTTTTCTCTGGCTGGCCTGGAACTCACTGTGTAGCCTAGGCTGGTCCCTCTCTCACACACAGTCCTTCTGCGTCAGCCTTCCGAGAGCTGGGATTACAGAAATAAGCCAGTTGGTCCAGCTCAGAACTTTATTTTTAGTTTCTGAGGAGACTGGCTGAGGAGAGAGGGAGCTGAGATCACATGCTGAGATCTCTGCTGGGATACATGTGTTCCTCTGTACGCTCCTTCATGTTGAAGAGCTAAGCCATGCGGAACTGGCTCGCATACTGGCAGTCGCAGCTGCTCACCTAATAAGGAACTAGAGGAGAGATAAGATGATTTCTCCCCTCCGTGAGCATGGTTATGATGGCAGGACAGAGAACGGAAATACATGGTGTTTGGAAGCATCATGTCATGGCCATCAAAGGAAACAGACAAGGGGTGTGAGAAGAGATGAGACATGAGCTGGCCCTAAGTTGCTGGGGTTTTTTTTGTGGGGGAGGGGGGACACTGAGGGAGAAGGATGGGGAGGGAAGTGTGCCCCAGCCAGAAAACGTTAGAATTTGAGATGTAACACTGAGCTTCCAGAATTGGAATGCTTTCATTTTATGAATAAAATACCTCAACAAAAAGCAACTTAGGGTAAAAGGATTTATTTCAGCTTGTAATTTCCAGTTATAGTTTATCACTGCAGGGAAATTGAGATAATTTATCATATACATCTATAGTTAAGTACAGAGGGATACGATGCATGCATACTCAATTGTTTGCTTGATGGTGCCCAACTTGATTTCTCTGCTCTTATCCAGTTCAGGATGCCCTGTGTTGGGAATGAATGGTGCCTCCCACAGTGGACTGTGTCTTTCTGCACCAATTAGCTTAATGAGGACAATGCCTCCGCTGTCATGCCCATAGACCAACACAATGTAGAAAATCCTTCACTGAAAGTCTCTTCCCAGGCGATTTTAGATTGTGTCAAGTGACAAAGCTAACTATCACAGTGGTTTAGGGTGCAATGAGGACACTGGCAGGGCCAACTCTGGAGACACAGAACTGGAATAAAATAATTATTGGGTGAAGCAACCACTGACAAGATGAATTTCTCAGGAACTTTGGAAAGTCTTAATAGAAGATGATATAGAAAGTAACCTTTCCAATTGGACCAGTAGTGCTGATCTTCTAACCATCCATTTAAGACAGAAGGGAACATCTGGACATGGTGTCACATACCAATAAACTCAGCCCTTTGAGGGACTGAGACCAGAAGATGAGTTACTTCCTTGGGTGCATATGAAGACCTTGATTTTTAAACACAAAGAATAATTTATTGAGAGGAAAAAGAAAGAAAGATAGAGGCGAGGGGAGTAAGAACATAATCCTCTTCTTTAGAGAAATTTTTTATGGCTATGATAAGGGCAAACAGTTTAGGAAACATTTTTAGCCCCATGGATTATGGATGCAGTCGTGCAGGAGTTTAGGATTGTATTCAATATTCAGAATGACATTTTAAATGAATTGTTTATACAACTAAATGTGTCTTTTTCATCCTTTGTATTGGATCACATAACACCTACAGTTATGGCTTATGTTTCAATTTGTACTTAATTCTCCTAGAATTACTTATTGTTTGGAAAAATGAAGCGTCTTTTAGAAATCAAACAGGCCTCCAATATTTTCCTATATATATTTAGGGAAAACTCTAAGGATGTTATATTTCTTTAACAAAGACAAAAAAGAAAGAAAGAGTAACACAAAGCACTCACTGTTCCATCCCATGTAACCCCTTAGAAAAATTATTGAAAATCAGACTCACTCTTGGGAAAATATTCAAATAGTGTGATAAAATGTAATGCTCTCTAAATGTTAAGAAATTCAAACCTTAAAGGCCACTACCCTCCCATCCCTCACTATCTTCCACATGTCATCACATTCAGCAATCCAACACCCCCTTTTGGGTTTGCCCATGGAAATAGTGATGTTTGAAAATTATTGCTGAGACATTTAGAATTTTAATAGAAATTCCAGTGAGACAGACATTTAGGGAGTACAGGCTGGAGAAAGTCATTCTTCATCCTCCCCCCATCGAAAATAGATTCGTTTCTCATACAATATATCCTGATTACAGTTCCCCCTCCCCATACCCCTCTCAGGTCCTCCCCACCTCCCCTCCCACCCGGATCCACTCCCTTTCTGTCTCTCAATAGAAAAGAACAGGCTTCTAAGAGATAACAACAAAACATAACAAAATAATAATAGTAAGATAAAACAAAACCCATCCTATCAAAGTTGGACAAGGCAAACCAACCGAAGGAAAAGAGCCCAACAGGAATCAGAGACTCACTCATTCACACACTCAGGAGTCTCATAAAAACACTAAACGGAAAGCCATATTCTACATGCAGAGGACCTGGTGCAGCCCTGTGCTTGCGATTTCAATCTTTGTGTGCTCTTATGAGCCTTGCTCAGCTGATTTAGAGGGCCTTGTTCTCCTGGTGTCCTCCATCCCCTCTAGCTCATACACTTCCTGCCACCTCTTCCTCAGGGTTCCTGAGCTTCTGAGGAGAGGGATTTGATGGAAACATCTCATTTAGAGCTGTGTATTCCAAGCGCGCTCTCTCTCTCCTCTCCAAGCGTGCTCTCTCTCTCCTCTCCCCTCTCTTCTCTTCTCTTCTCTTCTCTTCTCTTCTCTTCTCTTCTCTTCTCTTCTCTTCTCTTCTCTTCTCTTCTCTTCTCTCTCTCTCTCTCTCCATAATGTCTGGCTGTGGGTCTCTGTATTGGTTCTCTCTGCTGCAGGAGGAAGCTTCTCTGATGATGGCTGAGCAAGGCACTGATCTATGAGTATAACAGAACGTCATTAAGAGTCATTTTTCACCACTTATTTTGTCCTTTTAAGGCCAGTAGTATTTGGTCTTTCCCTAGGTCTCTGGGCTGTCTAGTCTACAGTTCTTGGTCAGCCAAGCAGTGTCAGGTATGGGTGTGGAGTCCATCTTGTGCAGTGGGCCTCAAGTCAAATCCAGCATTGGTTGGTCACTTCCACAAGCTTTGTGACATCATTGTCCTAGTATATTTTGCAGTCAGGACAGCACTGTAGATCAAAATTTTTTTTGGCTGGGTTGGTGTCTATGTTTCTGTTATGGTAGCCTGCAGAGTCCCTTCCCATACCGAAGACACTAGAACACAGGAGTGAAGGGTTCTATGTAGGCACCAGCTCTGCCTCCCTATTTCAATGAATAGTGTGGGTGTTGTCTTCAGCAGTGGGGCCTTGCTGTCATTTTGTGGAGAGCAATCTACAGTCTTGACAACAGTTTGGATTGTTTGGGGATTTCTATGGAACCCCTTTGGCCAACAACTCAATTGGATGTACCAGTCCCAGTACTAGGTTAGTTTGGTGACCAGAGATGGCCAGTTGTGACTCTGTCTCCTCACTTATTTGGAGACTTCATTAGGATTGCCTTTGTGTATTTTAGGAAATTTCTAGTTTAGGATGTTTCTGCACTAGTTTTCCATACCACCCTTCAAATCTAGCTGTTTCTCCCTGCATTCCCTCTTTCAATCCCAGTTCGAACCCCTTCCCTTCCCCACCTGATCCTTCCATTCCCATCCCTTTACTCCGAGTCCACCCATAAAATCTATTCTATCTCCCTTCCCAGGGAGATCCATGTGCCCCCTTCCACACCTTCCACTATACCTAATCTCTCTGGGTCTACAGATTGTAGCTTGGTTGTCATTTCCTTAATGGCTAATATCCACATATAAGTGAATAAGTACCATATTTGTCTTTCTGGATCTGAGTTGCCTTACTTGGGATGATGTTTTTTCTAGTTCATCCATTTGCCCGCAAATTTCATGATGTCATTTTGTTTGTTTGTTTGTTTGCTTGCTTGCTTTTCGAGACAGGGTTTCTCTGTGTAGCTTTGTGCCTTTCCTGGAACTCACTCTGTAGCCCAGGCTGGCCTCGGACTCACAGAGATTTGCCTGGCTCTGCCTCCCGAGTGCTGGGATTAAAGGTGTGCGCCACCACCGCCCGGCATGATGTCATTTTTTTAACCCCTGAGTAATACTCCATTGTGCAAATGTAGCACATTTTCTTTATCCATTCTTCTGTTGAGGGACATCTAGATTATTTCCAATTCCTGGCTATTATGAATAGAGCAGCAATGAACATGGTTGAGCAAATGTTCTTGTGATGGAATGTCTTTTGGGTACATGCCCAAGAGTGGTATAGCTGAATGCTGAGGTAGGTTGATTTCCGTTTTTCTGAGGAACCACCACACTGATTTCTATAGTGGCTGTACAAGTTTCACTCCCACCAGCAATGGATGCATATTCTCCTCATGATACATCCTCTCCAGCATGAGCTGTTACTTGTACTGTTGACTTTTGTGAGTTAATTTTGTATCCTGCTACTTTGCTGAAAGTGTTTATCAGCTAAGGAGTTCTCCTACAGAATTTTTAGGGTCACTTATGTATATTAATTTGCAAATGAAGATACTTTACTTCCTTTCCAATTTGTATCTCCTTGATCTTCAGTTGCCTTATTGCTCTAGCTAAGGCTTCAAGTACTATATTGGATAGGTATGGAGAGAGTGGACAGCTTGGTCTTGTTCTTCACTTTAGTGGAGTTGCTTTGAGTTTCTCTCCATTTAAGTTGATATTGGCTATAGGCTTGCTGTAAACTGCCTTTATTATGTTGAGGTATATCCCTTGTATCCAAAATCTCTCCACAATTTTCATCATGAAGGGGTGTTGGATTTTGTCAAAAGTCTTTTCTGTATCTAATGAGATGATCATGTGGTTTATTCTTTTTATTTGTTTATATGGTGAATTATACTTATTTGTTTTTGAATATTGAACCATCTCTGCATCTCTGGGATGAAGCCTACTTGATCATGATGGATGATCTTTTTTGATGTGTTCTTGCATTTGCAAGTGTTTTATTGAGTATTTTCACATTTATATTTATAAGGGAGATTGGTCTGCAATTCTCTTTCTTTGTTGGATCTTGGTTTGGTTTGGGTAGCAGGAAACTGTGGCCTCATAAAATGAATAGGTCAATGTTCCTTGTGTTTCTATTTTGTGCACTAATTTGAGGAGTATTGGCATTGAAAGTCTGGTAGAATTCTGAGCTAAAATCATCTGGCCCTTGCCTTTTTCTTGGTTGAGAAATTTTCTTTCCATTTCACTAGGGTATCATCTCCTTCTTCTGTGTGTAAAATGTCTATGAATGTCTTTCTCTTTATATTTGTTTGTATTTATTTATTTATTTATTGGTTTTTCTAGACATGGTTTTTTGTCTTTTGAGACATGGTTTCTTTGTGTAACTCTGGCTGTCCTGGAACTCTCTCTGTCCTGGAACCAGGCTGGCATCGAACTCACAGAGATCTGCCTGCCTCTTGTTTTTCCAAGTGCTGGGATTAAAGGTGTGCACCACCACAACCTGGCCATTTATTCTTTTTAAAAAGAATTCAATATTTATCACCAGCCCAACTTTGTGTGGGCATATTTGAGTCATGGGAAACAGTTATTTGGACTATGTTGTGTAGTTATTTCTTCTGAGTTGGGACATTCTGAAACTCTTGGGAGAGAAACAAGGGACTCGGAAGACTCAGGAAGCCAGTAAAACTTAGAAGGCTCAGGAAAATCACGAAACTTACCAGACTCAGGAAATTCAGAAAACTAAGCAGTAATGGTGGTGAAATGGAGACTCTTTTCTGAAGCTGTGTGCAAGTCAGGCAAGGATCTCCAAGGATGCAGACCTCACGACTCCTCACCCATGCTGGAGCGAGTTTTTCAGTGTTGCAGATGTCTTTGAACCACCCACGCTCCTGAAAGTAACTCCCTGAACTCAGAGGTACACTTGGGGTAGAATTGCTTCTTTGGGTTATTGCTGGTGCTCTATCTGGGATGCAGACATTTGTTCATGTCACCCAGGAAAAGTCACACACCAGGAAATAAGAACTGAGTCACACAACCAACAACCATTAGGTTTAAACTTAAAAGATTTATTGATTTATTGTGTGTGTGTGTGTGTGTGTGTGTGTGTGTATGTGTATACACACATGTGCATGTGCACATGCATGGGTGCAAATATGAATACAGGTGTTCACATAGTCCAGAAGAGAGCACAGGGTCTCCTGAAACTGGAGTTAAAGGCTGTTTTGAGCTGCTTGGTGTCTGTGGTGGGAACTGAACTCGGGTCCATAGCAAGAGTAGTATGTGCTCTCAACGGCTGAGCCACCTCTGCAGTCCCTAGATTTGAATTTCAGTCGGTTTAGGGCTGAGTACTCCACATTCCCATTATGTCACACAAGCTCCTTTTGCTTTGGTTCATCTTGCACATCGGTATCTAGCTGCCCTGCCAGGCTCCTTCCTTCAAGTCTCGGCCTCCTTTCTTTGGGTATCATAAGAAGAAATGATGACAGGAATCATTTTTGCTTCTTAGAGGCTTACGGCCACGCCTTACCGGAGGGAGACGGAATGATAAAGTGAAGGCCATGTTGGCTGTGGTGAGGCTCGGCTTTTGCTTGGCCCGCCAGGTTCCTCGATGTGGTCCAGAGCCTTTGATGGCTCCAGCTGTCAGCAGATGAAGCTTGGTGCTTACAGGGCCTTCTGATGCTTCGGTTTGATGGAGGGGAGAGGACGAGTAAGTCTGGGTTTACTGAAAGTTGAATTTCTAGTTCCTTCTCAAGCCTCAATTTTTTTTTTTTTTTTTTTGGATATGAAACGGAACAGTTGAGGGTTAACAAAACTTGGCTCTATGTTCTACTTGCAGATCTTCCAGTCTGAACATCTTGCATCCCACCCAAGAATTCATATCACTCCATCAGACCAAGGCTATGATTCGAGGACTTGGATCTGGACTGTAAAGTTGGGGTCCTTTGACTCCTGGCTCGAAACGCCTGCTTCTTAGTTTACTCCTCTCTGGCAGCTTGCATCTGGCTTTCATCCTTAGACTTCAGAACTTGATACTGATTCTTTCCTTCTGTTTTCTAGCCTAGAATTTTCCTTTTTGCTGTTCTGGATTCTCGGCCTTGACCAGGGCTGAGAAACATAATTGGGTTTTTGCTGAGTATGCGTATCCTTGGTGCTCTGTACCGTTGACTATTGAACATTAGCCAAGGAGATATAATTAGTCTCAGAGTTCCTTGTCTCCTCAGTTCTTTCAAGCAAGTCACCCCACAAATGTCTGTACTTGGCCAAAGGGTGTACAAGGTTGAAAATGCGTATGTAGAGGGGTACTCGAAGAGCCGGCACCGTTGGTAGAAGCCTGGACAGAAGAAGTAAAATAGAGAGCAGAGTCCTATTGCTTGTGACATCAATGAGATCAGCTGTGAACACCATCTGTTGTGGCCTGAGTGTGAAATGTCCCCTACAGGCCCATGTATTTGAACAGTTGGTCCCCAGCTGGTGGCACATTTCCGGGAGATTGTGAGACATTTTGAACATTCGAACGATCCAGTAAACACAGGGCTGTAGAGTTGGTGCTTATGGGTCATAGCTCAAGCTCTGGTTTGGCCTGACCTCTCTGCTTTTGATCCTCTGAGATAAGAGCAAGCTATTCTGCAAGTTCCTGTCCCACAGAAGGTGGTGTTTCTGTCATGCCTTCCATACTGTGAGCCAAAATGAATGTGTCTTTCCTTAAGTGGTTTGCTGTCAGGTATTCGGCCATAGTGACACGAAAAGTGACTATCACATCATCTTTCTGTTTCCATGTTTGTGTGAAGAGTCTTGAGCAATGCCCCTGCGTATGTGCGCTGTTCCAGGCTGTAAGCTTACTCGACGAAGGGAAAAGTTTGAGCTAGCACCAACTTCTTCCTGCTTGAGGCGTCCTGAGTTTCCAGCTGTGGATTCCCTTAGAGACAGGGAAGCATTTCTCCCTCCTAGACTTCTACTTTTGCTCAGCTTTGCAAATCACTGCCCCTCCACTTCCACAATGCGCCTGTGGTCAGCCCCTACTCCTCAGGGCATGATAAACGGGAAGGAGCCCGACCGGCTCCTCTCTGCCCTGAAGGCAGGCCTTGGGAGTTGCCTGCCTATCTTCATCAAGCAGCTGGGACAGCTTGGACAAGGATACTAGAGAAGGGGTCAACACCCCCTGGAAGTCTGGAACTTTAGCATAGACATCTGTACTCTCAGGACAGGGACTCAGTGTCACAGCTGCCATGGAGAATTGTGTTATCGTTCTTACTCACTTGGAGGGCGTGTACTTAGGATTCCCTCATACGGCCTCTTCCTGAATTCTTCTTCTTTTCCAGCAGAAGCTTTGCCATTTTCCTGGGAGAGTCACTCCCGCCTGGCTTTGCCCCCTGTCTCCGAGCAGAGGCCTACAACCTGATAATATGTTGAATTATAAAATGTTCCTCCACAAGACCATGGGTTTAAATGCTTCGTTTCTTGATGGTGGCACTATTCTGCAAGGTTCTAGAAACTTTCAGAGGTGAAGCCTAGATGGAGGAAGTAAGTCACTGAGGGCATCCTTTTGAAGGCTTCCTCTCCCAGGCCTGCCTTCTTCTCTCTTCCTATCCACCATGAAGTGATCTCTCTTCTGCCACATGTTCCCACAGCCATGATGTTCTGCTTAAGTGATGAAACCAAGTGACTGTGGACTGATCCTTCTCAAATCCTGAGCAAAATAAATCTTTTCCTCTTTCATACTGTTCACTGTGTTATCCTGGTCACAGCTTTGTGAAAGTAACTAATACTCTGAGTTCATTTCTCTCAATGCTTATTATTATGTTCATTTCAGTTCAAGTATCTTACAACTCCCTCTTGCTATATGGCTGTTTTTAAAGATTTGTTTCTATTTTGTGTATATGTGTAAATGCCTGCGTGTATGTATGTACACTACTGTGTATAGGAGCCCAAGGAGGCCCAAAGAGGGCATCAGGTCCCCCTGGAACTGGAATTACAAGAAGGAGGTAAGCTACCATGTGGGTGCTGGGACCCGAACCCAGGTCCTCTGTAAGAAGAAGTGCTGGGCCAACCCTCCAGCCCCAGTGTTTCACTTTTTTTGTGTAGTTATCAGGCACATCTAGAGATTTTTAATTTGGAAAACTGAAGAGAAGGGCCTGGAATGTGGATCTCTGACGGACCTAAGGACCTTAAAGAAACAGATCAAACACTTCTCTAGCAGGATTTCTTTGCCAAGTCAAAGCCAAAGTCCTCATAGACTCTTCCTCCAGGGCTGGTACTTGCTGCTCACATGACACACATGTAACATACATGATTTTTCCAAGAATTAAAAAGACTCACCCTGTCTCATCCTATTAACATTACACAGAGTATGATCTTTATTCATATTAGACCTTAATGCTTTTCTTTATAGATCTGTGTTGACCAGTATAATCCATACCTGACATTCTTGCAATGTGGATGATTCTTACAAGAACTAAAGAAGGTCTCGCAAGGCAGGTCTCTGCTTCCAGTTGTTACAGGTGAGCAAAGCAAATACCAGCTTCTGATTTTACAGAAAGCTGGGCTCTGGCCCACAGGTACCTCTGCAGGTCCGCCCCCTGTCCTTCCCTCTGTGGATGACTAGAGAAGGGAGATTCAAGTGTCACAGCAGCCTCTGTGAGCTCTGTAGCCCTGCCTTATTTTCTTTTACATATGAGTGTTGTTTGTGCCTGGCTCTGAGTAGAATAAACCCTTTCTACTATTTATAATTAGAGACAAGAAAGCGTTTACTTTCATCAAAAATTTTTAAGTAGACTGTTGTCTTGGCCACTGTTCTGTTGCTGGGAAGAGACACCATGACCAAGGCAACCCATAAAAGAAAGCATTTAATTGGGTGCTTGCTTACAGTTTCAGAGGGTTAGTCCATTTTCATGGAAGGAAGCAGACAGGCATGGTGCTGGAGCAGTAACTGAGAGCCTGATATCCTCATCCAGGCAGCAGGCAGAGAGACACTGGGCCTGCTGTGGGCTTTTGAAAGCTTAAAGTCCACCCCAGCAACACACCTCCTCTAACAAGGACACACTTATTCCAACAAGGCTATGCCTCCTAGTGCTTCCAAACACTTCACCAATTGGGAACCAAGAATTCAAGTGTATGAGCCTTTGGGAGCCATTCTCATTCAAACCACCACACCTATCTTAGTGACAGCTGAAGTCTCACCTCATTTTCTTCTTTAGTAATCATGACAGCATGGCCATCAACCAGCCACATTCTTCTGCTGTGGCATTCCTTAAAGTTTCAAGGCACTAGAGGTGGTGACTGGAGTGTGGGTGTATGTGTGTGTGTGTGTGTGTGTGTGTGTGTGTAAAATCATTTAGACATTCTCTAGTACATCCAAAGAGGATGAGTCCAGTGAAGTTTTTTTTTTTTTTTTTTTTTTTTTTTTTTTTTTTTTTTTTTTTTCCGAGACAGCGTTTCTCTGTGTAGTTTTGGTGTCTGTTCTGGATCTCACTCTGTAGACCAGGCTGGCCTTGAATTCAAAGAGATCTGCCTGGCTCTGCCTCCCGAGTGCTGGGATTAAAGGCGTGTGCCACCACAGCCTGGCTGAAGTGTTATTTAATAGTAACTTTTAGAAAATTAAAAAGTATTGCCGGGCGGTGGTGGCTTTAATCCCAGCACTCGGGAAGCAGAGCCAGGCAGATCTCTGTGAATTCAAGGTTAACCTGGTCTGCAAAGTGAAGATCCAGGACAGGCACCAAAACACCACAGAGAAACCCTGTCTCGAAAAAAAGAAAAGAAAGAAAGAAAATTATAAAGTATCCATTGAGTACACTTACAATACAAGAAAGGTATAGATCATGAATGACAGATAGGGTTATGGCTCAGTTTGGTAGAGTGCTTGGATAGCATGCCGAAGTCCTTGATTCAATCCCCAGCACTGCACAAACCTGATATGGGGCACATGCTTGCCATTCTAGCACTTGGGAGACAGAGGCAGGAGAATCAGGAGTTTAAGCTGATCCTTGATACATACTGAGTTCCAGGCTAGCCTGAGATACTTAAGGCTCTGCAGGCTCTTAGCCTTGGTTATCCCAGGAAAGGTTTTATGGGAGAAAGCTACAACACTGCTAAAGACTTTCTTAAACCAGGACCTGTCTCAGTTGCTCTTTTGGTTTTACAGGAGATGAAGAATGGCCACGCTGGGTCTCAAGATGTCATTGAAATGAACAAGCTATTGGCTACAGATTTCCCACTGATACCTCAGCCCTAATACACAGTTCTATTCCCAGCCCGTGTCCTTCAGAAAACCCAGCTTGCCCTTCTCCCCTAAAGCTGTCACGACAGAAACGGCTTGTCTTGTATCATCCTATTCATTTTCACATAGGAGTATAATCATACTTATATTAGACATCAGTACATTTCTCTGTATATCTGTTGACCGGTACAATCCACACAGCTCTCTTCATTCCCCTCCTCCTCGTTTTCCTCTTTCTTCCTCCTCCTCCTTTCTGAGACAGGGTGGCTCTAAGCTCTTAGGCTTAACTATTCCTTCTGCCTTAGCTTACCAGGTAGCTAGGACCACAGGTACACGCCACCACAACCTAGCCAGAATGTTTAAAGTTTTCTAACTGAACCCTGAGGATCAGCATGGCCATAGTAATACACCACGTGAAAAGACCCAGGATCCAGGTAAACCATTTAATCTTTCAGGCTTCTAACAAGGGAGGGCCATCACAAGCAGGACTGAAAACTACACATTACCTTTATTACCATGACAGCAGTGGTGAGCTGTGAGGACAGAACCTGCCTTATTCAGTTCTGTGTTCCTGTGACTTAGTGCTTCTCACATAGTTGTACTTCTAAAAAATGACAGTGAAATAACAAATGATATTGAAAGAATTAAAGTAGCATGCACTATTATTAGATGATTTATCCTCTCCCATCTCAGCCTTCAAAGATCTGGATATGAATAAGAGGACTCATTAGAAAAACTGGAAAGAAAGAGACACATGAATTAACTCTTGCTTAACAGAAAAGTATTGCTTAACAAAATTCACCCACCTTCTCCAATAAAGAGGCAAACAGGGAATAGTTAATGCAAATTCAAATTAAAAATAGCAATGGATAATTTATGCATGGATATTTTTCAGCCATGGATCCTCTCAAATAGCTTCAGTGTTGAGTGCTTTGGATAGACGATGCCAGAGATTCCATATGTAGGGCAAAAAGCACAGAGGAGAAAAAAAAAATACCAGGGATATCATGCTTCTGATGCATTATCTTTGAAGGTCCCAAAATAATTCTTTTTAGGGTAGAATATCCATTTCGAAAAGACTCAACTTGGGGCAGGCAGAGCTCCATCAGCAGATGTAGGTCACCCATATATAGACAGTGAACCCAACACCCTTTGAGCCTTTCCTTAAGTCTGAAAATGAGACTGGTCCAGGTGACCTTGGAGGAGCTTTCAACTGTGTTCTGTGACAGTATCAAAATATCAGACCTATGGTCTAAAACAGTGGTTCTTAACCTTCCTAATGTTGCAACCCCTTAATACAGTTCCTCATGTTGTGGTGACCCCCATCCATAAAATTCTTTTCATTGCTATTTCATAACTGTAATTTTGCTGCTGCTGTCAGTTATAATGTAAACATCTGATATGCAGATGGTCTTAGGTGACCCTTGGGAAAAGGTTGTTTCACCCACAAAGGGGTCGCAACCCACAGGTTGAGAACCAATGGTCTAGAAGCAGAGACTCTCTTTCTGAATGTTTTTCCTCTGTTCAGGATTACAGCTTTTAAAAAATAAATTAACATTTAAAAATGTGTGTGTGTGTGTGTGTGTGTGTGTGTGTGTGTGTGTATGTGTGTTTGAAATATGGTTTTAGTATGTAGCCCAGGTTAGTCTCAAACTCATGATTCTACTGTCTCTGCCTCCAGAGTATTATAACTACAAACGTGTGCTGCCTCACTGGGATACATACCCCTGAGAGAGGCTACTGAGGTTCACTTTTGGAATCCACTAAATGGCTGTTTCAAGAGAACTTGTTTTACTTAATTCTTGCCTTGAGAACTGAGGTGACATGCTGCTGCTGTTCTGGAAGATGGGGAGCAGACACAGCCTTTCATCCCTTTTCTCCCTCCAGATGCCAAGTCCATACTCCCTCTACTTTAGGAGCTTGGCTGTCATTATCCATCCTCCATTCCATACTTGTGCTCTGTGGGATCTATCTATCTATCTATCTATCTATCTGTCTGTCTGTCTGCCTGTCTGCCTGTCTATCTGTCTGTCTGTCTGTCTATCTGTCTATCTGTCTATCTGCCTCTATCTATCTATCATCTATCTATCCATCTATCTATCTATCATCTATCTATCTATCTATCTATCTATCTATCTATCTATCTATATCTAAACAAAACAATAATAACAACAACAACAAACCAAAACCTTAATTGAACAGGTACCTAAAAACAAGACCGTTTTGTCTCTGTCTAGGAAAATGATTTTCAAGTGTTACTTAAACAACAAAAAGCATCTTTGAGACATTAACTGCACATGATTATGAGCATATAAAACCCTAAAAGACTGGCAGCAGTTTGAGGACAGACATAGAAAAACTGGGAGTTCAATGTTGTGGAATAGTATTTTAAGATATGTTACACTGGCTTATGCTGTGGAACATTCGTTTTAATGATGTAAGGATGGGTTGCATTCTTCTTCTTCTTTTTTTTTTTTAATTTTACAAAGCCAAACTCCAACGATCTTTATTATCCTGCTCAGGCAGGATCACTTCTCTAACCAGCGAGATCCACTGGATCCAGGATGAGGTATGAACTCAGTAGATTGTCTCTCAAAGAAAGGATTGAAAAAAAATAATGTATCCGCCTGCCTTGTAAAAGACACAACATTCTCCAGCGTTGCAGAGGAATACAATCTGTGTGAATTCAGCCAATAAAAAGCAGCACCCTGGGGTTGGTCCCCAGTATCACATACACAAACCAACACCTGGCAGTCTGCTGCTGCGGGAACCCCAACTCCACAGGCACTACAAGAAAACTTCCCACCCTCATTTAAAACAAACACAGACCCTCCCCTCTGCCCTGCTCAGCTTTACCACTTGCTTAAGGCAGAGGCCTGGACAAGAAGCAGGATGGATAGCAGCCGCTCCTCCTGAGCCAGGAAAACACACTCCCTCCCTTTGTAACAGGAAACAGATCCTCAAAGACTGCAAAACACCCAAGGGCTCCTTGAGACAGAGGTCTTTTGAAGAACACACCTGGACACCTCGTAACCACTCCGTCTAAAGGCAAAAGCAAACAGCGGCAGACACCAAACTTAGCTCATCAAAACCCATCTCTCCCCCAACCCAATACAGCTCCCAGAGGACAAGTTTGTGACCACCAGTCTGTGAGAAGTGGGCGTGTTTGGCCAGGCCACCTTGCCTGGCCTGGAGAGTTCAAGCCTAGCGGCCGGTTAAAAGAGGTCTGGCTGCCGAAACTGTGGTTTCTGCGGCCTGGCTGGCTCGTGACCGCTTCACAAAGATCTCTCCGTTTTCTTCACTCACACGGGAACTTAAGAACAGGGACATTTTCAGTGACTTCTAAACTGGCCAATGCTTCAGCGGCCTCTCAGAAGCACTGCTGGAGACAGGCGGTCTGCACTGCAAGATCACAGCTCCTTCCAGTTGATGGGCCTCTTGCCAGACTTCTGAAGCAGTTCATTGGCTTTAGAAAACTGTCTACATCCAAAGAACCCCCTGTACACCGACAACGGGGAGGGATGGGCTGTTTGCAGGACATGGTGACGCTTCCTATCATTGGCACTGCCCTTCTTCTGGGCGTAAGAGCCCCAGAGTAGGAAGACAAGGTCATTCAGGATCTGATTTAGCCAGGACACAACTGCATCCGTGAATTGCTCCCAACTCCTGTCCTTATGGGAATTGGCTTGGTGGGCACGGACGGCGAGGACAGCATTGAGGAGCAGGACACCTTGTCTGGCCCACCCAGATAAATCCCCATGACCAGGATGAACAAAACCATCGATGTCTGTGGACAGCTCTTTAAAAATGTTTGCCAAACTGAGTGGAGGTGGAACTGGTCTTTGGACACTGAAGCAGAGCCCATGAGCTTGATTAGGTCCGTGATAGGGATCCTGTCCTGCAATGACAACTTTCACATCTCGGATGTCACACATCTGGGTCCACGGGAACACCTGCTCCGGGGGTGGATAGACCTTGTGATGTTTTCTTTCTTCAGCAACAAATCCCATGAGCTTAATGAAGTATGGCTTCCCGAACTCTCAGTACAACTGCTGCTTCCAGCACGTTGCAAGTCTGAGCAGGGCCAAGCGGCCTTGTTCCTCTGGATGCGGACAAGCTGCTCCGGGCTGAGTGGCAAGGAGGGCGCCAGAGCCTGGCCTGTTTATCCTGCCGACTGGGGCCTTCTTTTTTTTTTTTTTTTCCCAGACAGGATTTCTCTGTGTAGCTTTGCGCCTCTCCTGGAGCTCACTTGGTAGCCCAGGCTGGCCTCGAACTCACAGAGATCCGCCTGGCTCTGCCTCCCGAGTGCTGGGATTAAAGGCGTGCGCCACCAATGCCCGGCAACTGGGGCCTTCTTGCCTCCTCCCCCCACCCCCACGCTCAGCGCCAACCCCAAAGGCTGTGGCCTGAAGACGCCCAAGGCCCACGTGGGCTGAGCCTAGCCGCCTAAGCACTCCACCCACCTACACGCCCTGGGGTTGCATTCTTTTATGTTGCATTTGTTTAACCCTGTGAAGCTGTGTTACTTTGCCTGTCTAAAACATTTGATTGGTCTAATAAAGTGCTGAACAGCCCATAGCTGGGCAGAGAAAGGATAGGTGGGGCTGGCAGGCAAAGAGAATAAATAGAAGGAGAAAAAGGAGGATCAAAAAGAAGGAAAGAGAAAAGGAGGAGAGGTAGATTCCAGGGGCCAGCTACCCAGGCACACAGCCAGACAAGGAATAAGAAGGAAAGAAAAGATATATAGAAATAGAGAAAGGTAAAAGCCCAGTGGCAAAAGATAGACAGAATAATTTAAGTTAGCTGGCAAGAAACAAGCCAAGCTAAGGCCAGACATTTATAAGTAATAATAAGTCTCTCTGTGTATTTATTTGGCACTTGGGTGCCCCCCCCAAAAAAAGCAAAAGAGTAAAAGAGCAAAAAAATAAACACAACCAACAGCAGTGCAAGGCCAGCCTGCATCACACAGAGATATACTATCTCTGAACAAACAAATAAGCTGGTAAGACTCTCTGTGGGGTAAAGCACCTGTGGGTTGAGCCTGGTGATGGAAGTTCTGTGCTCAGAACCCACATAGAGGTGGTAAGAGAGGACTGACTCCATATGTGCTGGGACAGGTACCCACCACATGACAGACATGTAATATACGATAGATAAAATAAAATTTAAAATGCACAGTAGGGCCAGAAAAATGATTTGGTGGGTGAAGGCATCTCCTACCAAGTCCTATGGCCTGAATTCAATGTGGCCCCAAATGGTGGAAGAAGAGAAACTCCTAAAAGTTGCCTGCTGACCTTCATATGCACACACCTATGAGAGGCCCATGGGTGGAAACACACACACACACACACACACACATACACACTCAAATAAAACAAAGAAACAATAGTGTAATAGATAAATGAGATGGGAAGAACGCTAGCTTTCTTGACTTCCCTCCTCAGGGAACTCTGGTGCACTTCAGAATAATTTTAAAATTGATTACTCTAGGCATGGAAGGGGGGATTATGGGAGACATAAACATCAAGGGAAACTATCTGCCTTAGTCACATCCCTTAGATACGACAACTGAGGGGTAAAAGGAAGTAAGCGAGCTTAGACCTGCTCCTAAGACAGCTCTGCTTTTAGTGTTTTAATTTTCATAATTAAGGACCCATTAGGATCTGGGTCAAGTGGAGAAAAAAATAAAGGAAAAGAAAGTGGAATGTGAAACCAGAGAATGAGTCATAGAGAATGGTATATTTCCCAGAACTAGATCCAAGTAAAAGGTGGATGAACAGGAAATGTTCAGCATCACAGTATGCAGCAGACACTTAGAACAGTTCTCCTCCAATACACCAAAAATACAGAGCTTTTCACCCGGTTTGCAACCAGAACCAGAGAGCACCCTGTTACCTTTAGTGTGGCCTTTATTTCTTGCTGTGTTTAATCTGTGTGTGTGTGTGTGTGTGTGTGTGTGTGTGTGTGTGTATAGATGTTCATGCATGCTTGTGTGTATACAGGTGTTCATGTGTATGTGTGGGCTTATGTGTCCTGTGCGTGTGCGTGTGCGTGTGTGTGTGTGTGTGTGTGTGTGTGTGTGAATGTGTATAGATGTTCATGCATGCTTGTGTGTATACAGGTGTTCATGTGTATGTGTGGGCTTATGTGTCCTGTGCCTCTGTGTGTGTGTGTGTGTGTGTGTGTAGAGGTGCTCATGCAAGTGTGTGTGTACAGATGCTCATGCATGCATGTGTATGTGTGTATGGCAGCCAGAGGTAGATGTCAGTTGTTTCTATCTGGTTTTTTTGAGACCAAGTTGTTAGCATTCAGACTCATTTTTTGGAATCCTGGCCAGTAAGCAGATAATACCTTCACCTGCCCAGTCCTGATGTCACCTTACATAAAGCCCACTTAAAAAGGAAAGTCCTCATCCCCCTTCTCTCTCTCTCTCCCACGAGGTGTGCACCTCCCTCCCTCTCCTTTCTCCTTCCCTCCATTCCCTCTCCCCCCCCAACAAACCACTCTCCATGTGGACATGTGTTTGCATGGTGTGAGTGACTTTCCACCGCCTCTGAGTCTGCACAGTGTGTCTCCCTCACCCACCAGGGCACCTTGGCCCAACCACTAAGTCCTGTGTAAAGGAGGGAAAGTTGGGGTTGGGGAGACGGATCAGTGGGTAATAATGCTTGCCATGAAAGGGTGAGGACCTGAGTTCAAATCCCCAGAGTCCACAGAAAAACCAGACCCGTGTGCAAACATCTGTTATAGCATCCCCACTACAGGGAGATGGGAAGTAGAGACAGGATGATCCCCGGAGTCTCACTGGTCAGCTAGCCGCAACATACAGTGGGAAAACAATCAAGAGACCATGTCTCAAATGAGATGCACACCCAGGGCTGTCCCCTGACCTCCACATGCCTGCTCTGTTACTCGTGTCTACATTCACACATGCTAATGTGCACACAGGCACACATATAACTATGTATATGTACACACACAAGTGAAAAAAAGAGAGAGAAGGAAAGCTGGTGCACTGGCTGATCTTGTGTGTCACCTTGACAAAAGCTAGAGTCATCAGAGAGGAAGGAGCCTCAGTGGAGGAAATGCCTCCATGAGATCCAGCTGTAAGGCATTTTCTCAATTAGTGATCAGTGGGGGAGGGCCCAGCCCATGGTGGGTGGTACCATCCCTGGGCTGGTTGTCCTGGGTTCTATAAGAAAGCAGACTGAGCAAGCCATGGGGAGCAGCCAATAAGCAGCACCCTTCTATGGCCTCTACATCAGCTCCTGCCTTCAGGATCCTGCCATTTTGAGTTCCTGTCCTGACTTCCTTTAGCGATGAACAGCAATGTGGAAGTGTAAGCTCAATAAACCCTTTCCTCCCCAACTTGCTTTTTGGTCAAGGTGTTTGGTCACATCAGTAGAATCCTTGACTAAGATAGCTGGGTCTGGGGATTTAGTGTTTGGCTAGAATGCACAGAGTCCTAGGTTTGAACCCTAGCACCTCACAAACCAGGTATGGGGGTGCATACCTCGAATATTAACACAGGTAGAGAAGGAGGATCAGAAATTAATACACCAATCTAAGGTACATGAGACATGAAAGAGAGAGGGAGGGAGAGAGGAGGAGAGGGGGAGGGGAGAGAGAGAGAGAGAGAGAGAGAGAGAGAGAGAGAGAGAGAGAG
>CABHPQ010135984.1:0-14168 GCA_902168405.1 Peromyscus aztecus
TACCAATGGTAGGAAGAGTTTCTTTAAACCAACTTAGTCAAATTCTGACTAAGACTAGACTCCACAGATGGAGACTGAAACTCAAGGTTGAGATATTTGTGATTAAACGCAGAATCTTAACTAAAGTCTGAATAATACAAATAAAATGTATTACTTACCATGTTAAAAAGCTATTAAATTTCTTCATTTTTGGACATATTTTGATACAGCATTTTATGCTGTAAACTCATATTTGCTACCACCTAATGGCAAGGTCTTTGTTTCGACTCCCAAGTGCTAGAGTAACAGAGGGGAGCCAAAACACACTGCTATGAAAATAAGAATTAGAAGTTCCACTGTAGTTGAAACTTTATAGAAATGCTTTGTTAAATAAAAGTTAGACATTTATGCAAATAATAGAATTAAATGCAGGAAATAGTCTATGTGTATGGTTGAAGTCACGTGGGCTTCAGCCTATCCAATTCAGCATATCTATTATTGTTCTTTTTAAGCTCATGTTTAGTCATGTTAATGAGATTTTATTGGTGTAGCTACTGATATCCCTAGAAGAGACAATCTCACAGCAAACTCCTTGTTCCTCTAACCCCTACACATGGCGGGGAAGTTGCATAGTATATGTGTCCTTTTGGATTAGTCTCCACAATTCTGCATTTTAATTGGTTATAATTTTCTAGAATTGTCTCAATCAAGAGATGGTGAGAGCATGAGAAATGATCTTCAGGAAGGAGCACAACAATTGTTTACATAATATCAAATGATCAGATGTGAAAACAAATCAATAAGTAACATTATACAAATTGAGTAATTTTTAATTATATATTTAGGAATATGCATTACATATTACACACATATACATATATTAATGTGAATGTTGTGGTTATATATAATCCTCGCAAAGAAGAGAAATAATTTAAATTTAAATATAAAATGCAAATATTCTATATGTAACAGCTATTTTTCTTACAATACCCTAACTTAATAATTCCATAATAAAAGATTCAGTAAAATGAACATGATTATCAAAAACACTCCTTTTAGCATTTTCAGAATCATTAAATATCTTCCCATGGCTACATAATAATCATAAATTATGCTGATAAATTCTAAAGAGTATGAATATTTTTACCCTCATGGATACAAGATTGAAATATATTGTTGGATGTTAAATAATACACTGCAAAAATGAAAATCCGTCTCTTCCATATCTAGAGAAGGAAGAGAATATGCCCTTTGTTACCTTCCTAATTTGAGCATAAGAATGAAAACTTTTTGAGTGTTGGCAAAGCCATATTGTAACTAAAATATTTTCTTTTCTCAAAAGATGAAATGACTTCTTTTGTGACAAAGCTCAGCACAATCACATTCATTGCCAGCCTCAGATTCCTAGACACCCCAACATTCTAGCTTCTTGATAAATAGGCCTGTTCCATTCTGTAGTTGGAATCTCGAAACCAATAATTTCCCTCTTCTCCATCCTTTATTCCTTAATTATTATTTTTTTCTTAAGAAGATTGTTTCATCTTTGGCTGAATTTTATGTCTTTTATCACAGAAGATACCTTCCATTTGCTATCATGCTGAGTAAAAACATACATACATACATATATACATACATACATACATACATGCATACAAATGTGTAGGGGGTAAATGGGTGTTTCTCTGTCTCTTTGTCTCACTCTGGTCTCTGTCTCTCTCTCTGTCTCTCTCTCTCAGTCTCTCTCTCTCTCTCTCTGTCTCTCTCTCTCTCTCTCTCTCTCTCTCTCTCTCTCTCTCTCTCTCTCTCTCCCTGTGTGTGTGTGTGTGTGTGTGTGTGTGTGTGTGTGTGTGTGTGTATGTGTGTGTGTGTGTCAGGGCTTTAAGTATCCCAGGCTGTCCTAGAAATTTCTACATAGCTGAGAATTGTTGTGAACTTCTGATCCTCCAGGCTTTACCTCCTAGTGCTGAGATTATACGTGTATACTATGTCAACCTTATAATGATGGTACACAATGCAGTGTTCCCTGTAAATAGGATAAACAGTGTACTGAGTGAGGCACATACTCAGGCACTGTTTGAAAAGAATGTTGATATTCTCTTTAATGTAACCACTACAATCCCTTGACTCTCTAAGAACCACCATTCCCTAAGCATGCATTCAAGGCACTAGTCCTCAAATTTAAATAAAATTGTATCAGCTTGCCTAATGTGCCTTAAGTGTGGTATAAGTCATTAACAGGTTGAGATCAAACATGAAATTATGTGCTTGACAGCAAATCTCTGCTGGCAAGAACAACATTTAGAAGCTTAAATATGTGTGCAATTGAACAGATAAGGGTTGTCCCCTGCAGATACATCTTTCAGAATGAATAAAAACATTTGTATAATCTGTTGGAAATATTCAGCTTTACCTTGAAGCAAAGAGTCCCAAGGTGCTCACATTTAAATATGCCAAAAAGGTATCAGTTAAAAATAATAAGCATTGGAACGATGTGCTCTTCCTATTTATTCTATTAGCATAAATACTTACTCATATATGCTTCTTAACTAAATATACATATATTTCATAAAATAGATGTATACATAGATTACTATGTGTTTATATATGTTTTTATAAGCACAGTTCATATCAGATAAACTCATGTAAATGTCCATTGACTACTTGTAGTTTTTATAGTCTCTATTTAAGTTCTTCAGCAATACAAAACAAAATATATCAAGAGCCCAAGAACTTATTTTATTAAAATAAAGAATGTCCTGGTGAAATTTTGTGTTTATCCTGGCAGAATTTAATTCACCCTCTAATTTGAAGACATATATATTCTGTTCTGGAAAAAAATAATAAAATCAGCTTTGAGTGTTTAATTAAAAAGAAGAGAAATTAAAAAAAAAATTAAGACTGCCTAGAAGCAAGGTAAATATACCACATGGGATGACTGTAGTTGAAAGACTAAAACTAAACACAGATTAGCCAGAGGCAAGGCTTTAATTATTTAACAATCCCTTCTTGAATGTTTAACTTCCCTGTTGAAGATACACTAAGCCCTTTTGAGACACATATTTATTAGGGAACTGAGGACCTGCATGGATTCTGCACAGTGTTAGAAGATGGAAAACGTGGTGTTCTAAAACTAAACACACCTACACTAGTGGGCATTTATTGCCATGTACTTCAAAGTGCTACATACATTTGTATGACCAGGTACAAGGGTGGAGAGCAAAGCAAAATTGAAAAGAAGGCAGCATGAGAGCTAGAATGCTGGACACTTGTGTCGCTGCAAACAAAGTAAACCAGCAACAAAATAACAAGAACAAAACAGTTAAGAACATTTACTGAAAAGAAAAAAAATCACAAGCTCATTGTGATTATCAACCAGTCAAATGACATGTGTGAAATCATTATGAGTAAGTTTACATACCCTGCCATTAAATATGCTCTTAGTTTGAAGTAAGGCAGCTAAGGATAGACTAAAATTCAGAGAGAGAACATAAAACTTGTTCATATAAGGTAAACCCAAATGCAGTGCATGAGTGGTTTATATAGTTTAAGAATTTTGTGAATTACTTTAAGCATTACTGCTTAATATAAAATATGACTTCATTAAAGTTATATAAATAATAAATAATAACAATATCATTTTATCTTACATAACTAACCTTCTGTTTTAGTAAACTAGAAACTTAAATTTAAATATTAAAGAATGAGATTCTATATAGTGCATGATTATCATGCTTTGAAAGTTTTATGTGCATTATAGCAATATTATAGTTATTTTTCAGAAAAATTGCTTTAAATAAGGAGAATATTATTTCAAAAATTATCATATAGTTAATAGGAATTTACTAGTGAGCAAATGCATATTATAATAATTGATATAATATAGAAAAAAAGGTTTTATTTTACATGGAGAACCCTACAAACTTTAAGAAAGTACGATTTAATGATTATCTTGGAAACAATATCCCTGGGTGCTGACAGTCAGGTCAACAATGTGACTGCTATAAGCCCTGTGACCTGAATCAACCTGTATTTCCCTTTGTTATTACTGTATAGAATTAATTATTACTTGAGATCAGAATTATACTTAGTTATTTCACTTCAGGTCCTGAAATGTGAAAATATGAGAGAATGTAGGATCGAATTGAAAATTTCCTCAGTCAAATAATATAGGGAAACTGCACTGTAGTTAAGTAGGTGATATTTTTAATATGTCACCTATATATTAACAGATACATTACAAACCACCTATACATTAAAGAGTTGGCATTTTAAAAATCCATCTTTACAAGTTAGGGCATTTAGGGAAATAAAAAAAGAAGATCATTTGAAATACAAACAATACTAAGAAGTTGTGCTTTGCATAGGTTCTGATTTTTAAAATTTTAATAAAATACTAAAGTGCAGCCAAGATATCGAAATTGAAAAAAACCTAGTGTATTGTCAGTAGAGAGTGTTTGACCCTTGTCTCAAGGACTGGATCATAGGAAATGATATACCAAAATGACATTGGGGGTATCTTTGTGGATTTCTGTGGGCCTGTCTAGCACTTTGCTTCCTCCTATTCTCATGTGGTCTTCATTTATCATGGTCTTTTATTCCTTGTTCTCCCTCTCTGTTCTTGATCCAGCTGGGATCTCCCACTCACCTAAGCTCTCTTTCCTTTGACCCTAGCCCTTCATTACCCCCACTCACGTTCATGTTGTTCATGTAGATCTCATCCATTTCTCTGTCATTGGGCGATCCACAATAGACTACTGGCAATGGTCGAGAGACAGCCTGAACTGACCTACGCTGGTAATAGGATGGCCAAACACCCTAATTGTCATGCTAGAAACCCCATCCAATGACTGAGGGAACCAGATTCAGAGATCCATGACCAGGCCCCAGCTAGAACTCCAGGAGTCCAATTGGCAAGAAAGAGGAGGGTTTGTATGAGTGAGAATTGTTGAGACCAAGGTTGGATAAAGAACAGGGACAAATAGCCAAACAAATGGAAACACATGAACTATGAACCAGTAGCTTAGGGGCCCCCAACTGGATCAGGCCTTCTGGATAAGTGAGACAGTTGATTAGCTTGAACTGTTTGGGAGGCATCCAGGCAGTGGGACTGGTTCCTGTCCTCAGTGCATGAGCTGGCTGTTTGGAACCTGGGGCTTATGCAGGGACACTTGGCTCAGCCTGGGAGGAGGGGATTGGACCTGCCTGGACTGAATCTACCAGGTTGAACTCAATACTCAGGGGAGTATTTGCCCTGGAGGACATGGGAATGGGGGGTGGGCTGGGAGGAAGGCGGGGGGGGGGGGCGATGAGGGGGGAGAACAAGGGAATCCATGGCTGATATGTAAAATTAAATTAAATTAAAAAATTAAAAAAAAATTAATTACCAAATATAGTCAAAGTGCCTGAAAATAAAGGTGACACAAAGTTATACCAAGAAAGCCAATATATTTGGAAGAAGAGAGGATTTATGGATAGACTTAATATTTTGATGATTTTGGCATTCAGGATATACCAATAGAGAAATTAGTTGCAAGAGGGAAGGATGAAAGAAGAGGAGGAAAAGATGGAGGAGGGAAATTTTCACAATGAATCCTTTCTTTCTTAAGAGGGATTCATTTTATTTTTTAAATTGTGTTGTGCATGTGAACACACACAGGGATGGAGGTGCCTATCTAAGTGAGAATACCTTATCCAGTCTCTTGGAGCTGTAGATAGATGTGGTTGTGAGCTTTCAGAATAGGTACTGAGAGCTGAACTCTGGACCTCTGGTGTTGAGCCTTTCTAAACTAGAAATGACAAAAAGGAAATCAATTAGTTGGAAAAGATAAATTAGGATGAAAAGATCAATCATTTTAATTTTATCTTATCCTTTAATAAAAAAAAAAAGAACTGACTGATACACAACAACTTTCAGGTAGTGGCAACAGAGTGATTTATCTATTATGTTGCTTTGTTTCTTTAACAAAAGCTAGTATGTTATATTTGCATATAATAGAAGAGTAATGAAAACAGGCCTAGCTATCATTGTCCCTACAATTATGAAGGAAACACAAAACAGCCAAGCATAAAAGTGTGTAGCATTTTTGTGGAAGAGACACTAAGTATTTTCTGAATTCATCTGTCTTTTGAGTTAAGTATTATACTGACTCTAGAATTTCAGAATTAGAAATGAGAAGGAGTTAGTGTAAGTTGTTAGAGGATGAAATACATTTCTATTACTGTGTTTCCAAGCCAGGAGTTAGGCTACATGTTAGATAAGGGCATGCCTTATCCTCAATAAGCGTGCAAGCCTAAGTGGAGCACAGTGAATCTCTCCGAGCATGAGGAAAAGATGCAATCTCCAGTATTAGTCTGAATTGCACCCCGACCAGGAAACTGAAGAATCAGAGGGTTTGTAAAATGTGACATGGGTGAGAGCTGAAATGTGGTCATAGCAGAGGAAATCAAGAGATAGATGCCAGAAATCAGAGTTTATTAGCTAAGAAATGTCAGCAAAAAAGTGAATTGAATATGAAAAATAGACAGACAGACTTGGTTTAAATTTTGACTTATAGTGGCTGGGTATAATGACAGGTATGACAAGATTGCTTTGTTCAGAGTTCAAAGTGATTAATTTTTGATTAGGTAATATCTGGGGGGAGGCTGAGATGTTTGTTTCACCTATTATTTTATTTCTCTCCTGTCCCCCTGGAGTTAGTGTTCTTCCAGACAGAATTTATTAGTGATTCCCTGTCTTGACCAACCTCACTATACTTCATAAACGATGGAGATATAGGAATACAATGAAGCATTTAAGAGACTCTGCATTTCGGTGTCAATGATACTCTACCTTTCTAAGATGTCTGAAATACAATATTAAGCTCTAGAATGTACATAGAAATCAGAGAATGAGAAGATGGTAAATAGAGAAACTGATTTTGAGTAAGGACATTAGACAGTATTTTGGCATCCAGAGAGATGACTCAGGGGTCCAATTCTTAGTTCACATAATGTAACACACAACTGTGCATCACTGCAATTCCAGGGAATCTGAGGTCTTCTTCTGACTCACAAGTCAAATAGAGAGTACACAGTGGTCCATAAAGACAAAACATCCATACAAATAAAATTTTAAAAATCGCAAAATAATAAAACTTTTAATGAATTTGATTAAAAGTTGAAAACTTTTTGGAGGAGGGCATGGGGATGGGACGGGGAAGACAGTGGTGGAGTGGGAGGAGGGATGAGAAGGGAATCTGTGGTTGATACGTAAAATGAATAATAAAAGTTAAATAAAAAAGCTTGCTTCAAAAAAAGTTGAAATAGGAAGTACATAAAAGTGTTTCAGTATAAAAAACATTTTGTTAGTTTCAATGAAAAACAAAACAAAAGGCAATAACTAAAGTTTGGAGAAAGAGCGAAGGATCAGGTTTTCATAGTTGGAAGGGGAGAGAGATTTTGGGTACATATTCAACTTATTTACTAACTTATATGACATGACATTCATCTATTTAATGAATTCATTGTGTAAGTTAATCTACTTAAAGAATTATGAGAAAGTATAAACAAATAAATAAATTTAAACAACATTATTAGTTAAATTTTAGTGAAGCAAAGGATTATTGTTTGAACTCAAATATTCTTTCACTAAAATCTAATTTTTCAAATATTTGTTATTTTATAACTTTTATCAAATGAGCAAAATGAATCTCAGCTCACAGGCTTACATGTGGTTCTCTAACTTAAAATAAAGTGGTTAAATATAGAATCCTAGGACATTTACAAATGTGAATTTGAGTCCTGAAGGCATAATTGTAAGGGAAAATAAAATGATTGTGTATTTATTTTAAGCATCATTTAAATCAAAGTACAAATTCATTCCATCTTTTCTGTAATTTATGTTCTGGTAAGTTCTGACATTCAGGTATACATGATAGGGAAAGTTTCAGATAATGCAGATAATTGTTTTGCTTTGATAGTTTTATTTTATTAATTAGTTGTATATGTATTGGGTTAAATTGTAGAATATAATTAAAAGGGGAGATAAGAGCTGTACAAAAGAATTATTTTCAGTGATTAGTATCGCTGAAATGGAAAAGAACAGGGGATTAATTATATTACACCAGGTGGGCAAGAAAGATAACAAGATGCTCCAGAAAGGGTGACTGGGTTAAAGTCAACATTCTATATACAATTCACAAAGCAATAATGAAAAAATAAGACCATGACCAATGGAATGGTACCAAGGGACACTGAGAAAAACAATTTGGTAGATATGAGAATAAGGAAGATTGTAAAAATCATTAAAGCACAATGGAACACACATACACACAACACAAACACACACACACACACACAATACACATAGATAAAATAGATCAATCTAAAGAGTGGGTTTTCAATTAAAGATGAAATGTGGAATGTCTTTATTTAAAAGTATATGAGTACAATTTATTCCACAGCCTGTGACTTGTTCCCAATGACTTCATTGTACTCACAAACTAAGGCACTTCCTAACATTCAGAGAATTTTCTTATTGGAGTAGATGGTGGCCCACAGAGATTCACAGCTTCCAAGGTGTAAAGAATTATAGACTACAGAATGCCCACACCTAAATATGTAAGACAACTCCCACAAAGTCATGGGAATCATTGCAGAACAGGGAATAGAAAATATGTAAGAGTCAGAGCTCATACCTGACTAAAAGTAAAATGTGTCTCCTGGACCCACATTATTGGTGTAATTACTAAGGCCACTCCACGTAGTTAAAAGAAGATTTATTTAGTGAGTAACTTACAAATGAAGGAATAAGTAGGTGGCGGGTTCTGGAAAAGACACAGTGCAGTCCGGCGGTGTTCTCTGGAGAACTCTCCTTGGTCTACCTCTCGCGTCCAGGTCCAGGAACCAAGAGAGCGCCTCACGTCCCGATCTCAGGTCTTCAGGCCCTCCCTTGGCCCCGCCTTGTAGGCGTGATAGTTACGGAAGCCTTATTGGGGATTGGAACTTCCAGACCAAAGCTGGAATGGCTACCCACTACATCTCCCCCTTTTTGTCTAAATAAGAAGGTTCTAACTTAACAGGAAGGTGGAGGAGGAGACTGCCTGGAGCCGCCACCAGAACAAGCAAGATGTAAGGTACCAGTAAGCCATGAGCCACGTGGCAAAGTATAGATTAATAGAAATGGGCTAAATATAAGAGTAAGAGCTAGACAATGATAGGCCTGAGCTAATGGCCAAGCAGTTTAAATAATATAAGAGTCTGTGTGTTTATTTTGTAAGTGGGCTCTGGGACTGGCAGGACTTTGTAGCTGGAGGCTGGCGGGACTTGGGAGCTGGAGAGAAGCGGGACTTGGGAGCTGGAGAGAAGCTCTATAGCAACACACATGAACAGGTGGACATATGAAGTCATTATAGTTGTAACAGTGTGTATAATACCTGTGCAAACCCAAGTCAGACAAAATCCTAGCATGAAAAGAGGACTTGGACACAAATTCTGCCCCCAGCCAAGAAGTTATTAGCTACTATTAGTTGCTGAGTAAAACAAGGAAAACAAAAGGAAAGAAAAAAAAGAAAAGAAAAGGCACAGCTTTTTTAAAGAGGTGCTGCTGTTCATCCAGCAGCACTAAATAAAAACAGCAAGATAAGTCAAAAAACACATGTGACAGCATAGGTACCAGCTTCCTGCAGCTAGGAAGGCTTAATTCAGTTCTCAGTCACACAACTCTGGCAAGGCTGTGAGGTTTGTTTAGGCTTGGATTTCAGGACCTGAGAAGCAGGCAGAGCCAGCCAATAGAGCAGCATGGAGGATCAAGCTGTTTCTTAGCAGTTCAAAGTTTTCTCACACAATCAAAAAAGATTACAGATATGCAGTAAAAGAGATCCAGACAGGAAAAAGCACTAAGCAGGTTCCAGTGTGTTTTACAATGTAGGTAGACTTAAGAAAGAAAGGGAAAGAGTATGGGCAGTCACAGAAAGAAAGAAATAGTTTAAAAATAATAAAATAATGTCTTAAGAGTGAAGTAAAATAGTAAAAAAGAATAAGCCACATAGAGTTGGGAAATACACAGGGAGTCTGGATCCTGTATGTTATTGTTGATTTTGAATTTTTGAATGCTGATAAGCAAAAGACAGCTGCTAGGACACATGGGATTGTGAACAGGACTGCAAAATTGAACCAACCTAGATACTTTAGTACTATCTTAACTTTTAAAAAGAAGTCAAAAAATATATTTTTCAAATGCAAATCAAAAATGTTTTGGAGTTTTGTTCCCATAGGAGAAAAGTAGCTGTGGATTCATTCAGGAATGAGATGGATCAGGTTTGATCAGGGAAGACCTCCTGAACCTTGACAATTGATATATATCAGCAAAGATTATTGCTGATCTCCCCAGGACTTGGTCATTTTCTCAATGTTTCTCAGGAACCCTAAAGATACTTCACCCACAGACAGCAAGAAGCAGTTTGCAGAACATGATGCCCACATTCTCAAGATGGGGTGTGGGAGACTTTTGATTATTTGGTAGGTTATGGATGTTTGCTATAATTTAAATGACTATAGGAATATAGGATAAAAATACAACTATTAATCTCAGATATTTGGCATTGGCATGGATTTTGGTATATTGATATAAATTTAAAGTTAATTTTGTTACACAGTATATACATTTCTACTCTTGTTTGATGTATTGTACTTATTCACCTCATTTAAAAATGCAATGTTTAAGTAAGAAATGATATTAAAAGTTAATGTACAATAATTAAACTTTTAGTCACGTTAGGTATGTTTTCAAGGTTAAATAGGCATGTTTTAGATTAAATGGTTTGGAAAAACTGCAAAGATCTACAGAATATGGCATTTAAAATGTTTTATTAACTTAAGCTTTTTCATGGCAATGAGACATATATGCTCCTGGCAGTACCAATTTACTTTATAAAAGGATAATGGTCATCAAAGAAACTTCATAGGAGTTTGCTTTCATTGTGGCAAGGTTAGTCATTTGGGCAAGAAACTGCTTTTGTCTTTACTACTTGACAGTATGCTGTATAAATTGGACATGCAGGACCCATAGAAAAGTGACTGCTGAAATTGGCCAAAACAAGCAGGACAATCCTTCAAAATTTCTGCTTCACAGAACAGTCTGACAGACATTCCGCAGGACAAAGAGGAAATTGACTGGCGAACTTTGCCAATACAAGGCAAGACATTTATAAGAAAGAATAAGTCTCCATGTGTATTTGTTTGGGAGCTTGGTTGTGGCCTCCCGGAAAGAACAAAACAACCAACAACAAGAAAATGCTCTCCACATGTAGCCACATCAGCAATGTTGAGTCATCACAGACAGCATCTTTAAAGATAAGGTAAAAGTTGAAGAGCAGTTAGGGAATAGGTTTATGACATGAAGTCATTCCAGTGAAGTGGTATACAGGACTATCAGGAATGTGTTTCTGGGTGGGGTTGTTTGATGGAGGACAGCACCGTGATACAGCCTTGAGAGCATTGCTCAGTAGAGTCATATGAGAAGATTTGTGTTTTTCAGGAGCCTTAAATAAATGCCTATGAGACACAATGTGTATAATATAGTAAGTATCTAAAAAGAGTTGCAGTTATCAGTTAAAATTGTTAAAATGGGAATGCAGGCTTGAAGACTATTTTCTGGAACCATGAGATAGACAAAAAAATGTGTGGGGATTCTGTATAAGATTATATCAGCTGGGCAGTGGTGGCGCATGCCTTTAATTCCAGCACTCAGGAGGCAGAGCCAGGCAGATCTCTGTGAGTTCGAGGCCAGCCTGGGCTACCAAGTGAGTTCCAGGAAAGGTGCAAAGCTACACAGAGAAACCCTGTCTTGAAAAATCAAAAAAAAATGAATATATCAAATATGCATAAATTTCATGTGTGGACCATTTGTCAACAGTATGCAAAAGTGATACAAAATTAAAATAACAAATTCTTTTTTTTTTCTGAAATCGTAACCAAAAAGATCAATATTGTAACATTTGAAGAATTTTTTTCTTTTTTTTCTTTTTTTAGATTGGATCACCCTACTTTTTTCTAGCTTGTCTTGAATTGGTAGTCTTGTATTGGTGAAATTATTAAGGCCACTCCACATAGTTAAAGGGGAGGTTATTTAGTGGTGTAACTTACAAATGAAGGGATAGGTAGGTTGTAGGGTCTGGGAAAGACTAGGCACAGTCTGTCAGTATTCTCGAGAAAACTCTGCTTAGTCTACCTCCAGCGTCCAGGGTCCAGGATCCAAGAGAGTTGATGCATCTGAATCTCATGTCTTCAGGGTCTTCTCTTGGCCCCGCCTTGACTGCCTGGCAGTTATGGAAGCCTCAATGGGGGTTAGAACTTTCAGATCAAGGTTAAAATGGCTACCCACTACAGTCTTGTCTTCACAAGACTAATGATAGGAAAATAATAAAAACTTAAAAAAATTATATTGGGCTGTGAAATATCTCATTGGAAATTGTGCTGCATGGTCCAGATTTTGGGCTATAACCTTTAAACTTCCTAATTTTTTATAATGTTATCTATAAAGATCTAATAAGTAATTCATTGCTTTATAAAAGAGTGTCTTCTACAATCCTGTTGAAATGAGGAGGAATTACACATTATGAGCTATCATTACAAAATGTCTTAAATTTTAATGAATTTTTTAGCATATTTTGACTCTGATTCAAAAAAATATGAAAAAAATAAGGCAGAGTTCACAAAAGCCAATTAATTAATTAATTAGGTTATGTCACCAGAGAATATATTAAATAAGTTTCTAAATATATTTAAAATGAAATTGCTCTTCAAAGAATCTGACACATTATGACCATTAGTTGCTAACTTTAAGTATCACAAATGATAAAAAATAAAGTGGAAGGAGAGTCTGATATTTTTTAAACTATTTTAAGTTATCATTAAATATATCAAGCATAAGCAAAAAGACAAGAACCAAAATTTCTTTATAGGAAATATATTATATGTTCTAAGTAAAATATGTCAAGTGGGTTAATATAAAAATTAAGGTCACTGAGGCAGAAAGATATTCTCTTTATCTTCTGTTCCTTAATTTTCATTTAAAATGTAAATTTAATGGTTTGACTTTTATACTTGAATTTATAATTCTATGACCTTATCATAACTCTACTGCAAATTCAAAGTTTCCATTTTCTTCCAATTTCTGAGAAACTGAATGGTGTAATTCACACCCCAAAGAATGTGCACTGCATGGAAGATAGAATACATCCACATACACATGTACACACACACACACATATGCTAAATGTTATATATATAAATATGTTTATATATATATATATATGCTAAATGCTACATCTACAACTAACAGCTGGACAGTCCAATTCCTCCTTCAGTAATTCCTTTATTCTTAGAATTTAGGCTTTCAAAATTGAAGAATGAAAATTATTGTTCATGTCATTCTATTCCATAATATAACAAATCCTGACAAAATCAGAACTTGTTATATAGTAGCAAAATTTCTTGTGTGTTTTATAAGTTGGCTTGTCAATGCATTGTTGAATTTTTGGTTAGTTTTGTTATTTATTTCTTATAACTTTCACATTTACAGGACTTTAGTACACATTTTTCAATGTTTTTTTTCCTGTGTTCAGATGCTGATATTTAAACAATGCTGTGATATCATTAATCTCATTCATCCATATAGTGTTGTATTACTTAAGGTTATGAAGAGTAAAAAAAATTCTTAAAAAATCTAAAAAAATGGTTTGCTAACAAATACTCATTTTATCCCATCACTAGTTTTATGTAGTTTTACTCTGTTTGGCATGGGTTTATGCAGAAGCACTGCAGTATTTTTGAAGCTCATTCTTCATTATCTTGCTTCACAAACCTTACTGTCCATAGATGTTTCTACTGCACTGGTGTCCTAATTTCACAGAACACTAATTCTGGCCAGAGGAAAAACAGCAGTGGAATAAAATGATACTGTTTTAAACAATTTATTTATCATTAAGCAGCTGACTCATATCTGAGATACATTGTCATATTAATTTCAATACTTAACAGAAAGCATTTTGTAGAATCTGTAAGCTTTTCTGTTTGTTTGATGTTTAGGATGAATTTAAAAAAAATAATTCAAATCTTTGTGAGTTCGAGTCCAGCCTGGTCTACAGAGCGAGATCCAGGAAAGGCACAAAGCTACACAGAGAAACCCTGTCTCAAAACCCGATCCCCCC